>PVHY01001531.1:0-154596 GCA_004024945.1 Uropsilus gracilis | reverse complement strand
GTCAGACATGTAGAATTCAAAGAATTTATCTCCTATGCATGATAATACTAAGGTATTAGAGGATACATACCAGAAAATCAGGGTTAGTTTTGTTTAATATTATTATTAAATCTAATTTTATGTTTATTGTTTCTATTAATTGCTACATGTCCTTTTATATTACAGTGACTCTAATCTCTAGTTGATTCATTTCTTGGGTAGTCTGAATAACCTTTTTAATATTTTTTGCAGTGAATATGAGTTGTATAGTTTCTGTAGTCTGGAGTAGCCTAAATTTCCCCCAAATGCTTTCCCATGGAATGATAATTTAGCTGATTACAGAATACTTGGATTAACATCTTTCTCTTCTATACTCAACTTATTAATGTATATATTCTGCAGCTGATCTACAATAGAGACAAAATAAGACCAGTCTAGTTTTTTATATTTTATGTACTGGTCATAGATATTTTTAAATTAAATTAAATTTTCTTCTTTTTCATACAAATTTATTTGTATATGTATTGTTAAGACCCTTTATTTTTTCCTCCCTTCCCCTTCCCCTCCAGTGGTAGAAAGGTTCTTTCATGGAGGCCAATTCCATTCCAGTTCCACTCCTCTCCCTCTGTTTGCAGTTGTTCTGTGGCCATGTCCCTTTTTTTTGTGGCCTTCTTCTCCTTTTTGGGAAATGGAGTGTTTTGTTGCTATTGAACACATACTGGATCAAGGGTTTGCTTCTCTGTTCCCCAAGTCACTAGATGTCGTTCTTTGCTTGGTCATCGTTTCATTGGGCTTTACAGTTTGGGAGTTTATTGTTCCAGTCTCTCTCATTTGGTCTCACCCAGGTGTCAGATGCATCCAGGGCCTTTATTCTTCAATAACTACAGTAGAACAGGGGGATAGTCTAGTTCTGTTCTGGTTTGTTAGAAGTGGGATTATCTGAGGGGACCCGCACGCAGGAGTGCAGGTCCTGCCCCCCCAGCTCTAGGGACAAAAGGCCTGTATTGGTATCATTTTTATACTCAAAGCTTAAAAGTTCTTTGTACTTCAACCAGCATCGCTTCATGAATAGTTTTTAATTAGATTTTTCTGGTACTAGTCAGCCCAGCATCTCTGTATGATGCTATTGATTATTGCTTCTATTATTTCAGATTCTTCTTCTTCTTTTTTTTTTTAGACTAGGTCTCACTATTTTTGCCCATGGAACCACAGGCTCTCATTGCCCGGGGTACCACGGACTCAAGCAATCCCCAGCCTCAGCTTCACAGGTAGCTGGGATTACAGGCACGCGCCACCATGCCCAGCTATTTTTTTGGAACTAGGTCTCGCTATGGGCCCCAGGTGGGACTCGAACCGCAACCCCTAGCCCCTGCTGCTTCATAGACTGAAGCTTACAGGCACGAGCCACCGTGCCCGGCTATTATTTCAGATTCTTTTTAAGGAATAAATAATATCTGTATTTGGTATCTGATCCCGTTTGCCTATTATGGGTTATTGTTTGTCTACTATTCACTCTTTATATGGTCTTTCCCCCCCTCCTCAATCTTTGCTACTGTTTTCTGGGAGAGCTTTTCATATCTCACATCTTTATTCCTACTAGGGGTAAATGGATTCTTCTTGTTTGTATCAAAATCTCCTTGGAATTATTAGAATCCTCCTGTAGCATATTTTAGGCTGGTTTGGAGGTGGTTCAGATTTCAGTGATCCAGGAACAGGAAGATGTTCGGAATGTGGTCAGTACCATTTGGGGAACTTGTCTCTGTGAAGTTTCTTGTTTCGTGAATCAATTATTTTTAGGAACTTTGACCAATGTGATCCAAGCTTCTTTCTAACCTGTTGCCACAGCATTGAAAAAACTCTGGTACGAACAGGACACTTTTACTAATGCCACTAATATTTAATGTGTACTTTCTTTTTATGCGTGTCGACATCATTCTTAAATTATTTTATCCTCCTCACTGGGTGTGTCAGCTTACTTTTGGGATAGTCACGTGTTTTTGTAGACACGCTTCATGACCAGCAACAGTCTATCTGGCACATCTCTCTGGTTTTGTTGGCAATTCAAATACCACACGCCAATGTTCCATGTTTTCTTCTATTGTTTTGCACTTATTTGATAATTATACCTGATGGGAACTAAGAGTCCGATACCTTTGTTTTAGCTACTAACTACATCTGGGAATTTTAGGGCACACCAGCTCATGGGGGATTCTTGAAACACATAAGGAAGGGTCCTTTGAAAAAAAAAAGCATAGGTAGGGTAAATGAGTTAAGCAGATCTTTCATGCACTAGCCTGTGACCACCACCTGAGGTGCAGATCATGTTAACACAGAAGGCACTTGGAGCGTGTACACAGGGCACGCGCACCGAAAGTGTGGACACCTGGGCTAAGGGAGAATGGGCAATGTGCATGTGTAAGTGGGCGCATCTGAACCTAGAAGCAGGGCCTAATGAGGCAGTAGAGTCGTGAGCAGAGCGACTACAGAAAAGGTAAGAGAGAACCTCATTTTGAGAACCTAAAGAGTTTAAAGACTCATGGGGCTTTGTGAGACTCAGTTGCCTACCAGCCTCCTAGCCCCTGTACCCGTCCTATGCTTACCTCCTTACATACCAGCCTGCCTGTCTTTGTGCCTGTGTACCTGGTTTTCTGAGAGAATAATAAAGCCTGTAAAAACCACCGAGAGCTCAGGGACTCTCATGTATCTGCCCCTATGGTTAAGTGAACTGGCCCTGTACATGGGCCTGCTTCCCTTAAAACATACATGTGAAAGGGCAACATTTTGATACATGTCCTATTCTATGCAACACACAGCCTTCATTCACTACGGTTTTACTGTGATTAGCATTTGCATATACTGATGTTTTAACAGCGAATAGTGACCTAACAAAAGACTGATGGAATTCTTGTCAGAATGATGAGCACAGGAAGGATGAATGTGTGTGCTGGGGTGGGGATGAGAAGAGTTAAAATTTAATTTTCATGTTGGGAAATAAATGAAAATTAAGCTGTTTGAAGATATAGACATAAATATAAAAAGAATCAGTATTTACTTCTGGGGAAGGAGAAACAGGGTATAAAGAGGACAGGACAGCATGTATTTTAGTAACCACAGATTCTTTAAACTATGTTCATTAGAAACTGAATAAAAAATAATTTTCATAGATTTTGCTCAGGTATTTAAATTCCAGTGGCATCTGCTTTCAAGTAATTTCAAGTACTTTTCTTCTAAACTGGATTTAAGGATATATTGTTTACGGGTATGCTTTTATGATGAGTGTATTGTGTGTGTTATTCTATAGGTTAATTTAATGAGAGAGGCTTTTATTCCTTGATTGCACTGGATTTCTGAGTTCTTCCACAAGGTGGCAGTATAGCACCATGAAACTGCATGTAGGCGCCCAGCTTTAACTCACTGTTTATTAATAAACACGTTTTTATTTATCTTTTCAAGAGTGAAGTTTAGATTTAATAATGTAATCATCTGTGTTTCATCATAATTATTGTCTATGAAATGTTCATTTCAATTTTTATTCAAATGAATGTTGGTGGTTTAAGCTTTGGTGGTAATCTACATCAGCTGACTAGAAAAAACAAGTCACACACAGGAATGACTGACATAATATGTTTCTTGCATCTATATTTGGGGTTTTCAGTCAGTGGAATTTTTCTTCAAAAGGTTAAGACATTTGGCCAACAGAGACTCTCAAATAACTTTTCTGTTATCCAACTTATAAATATATTTTAAAGGATATGAGCAATAACTGACCAGTTTGAGTGTTTTATGGATGGAGGGTAAATAAGTTACTCGGGCTTTTTGCCCCATTCGTGTATGGTTGGCATCTGTGGTATTGCATCCTTCCCATGATTGTGTATTTGTCTGGGCCCAGTGGTTGTACCTATGTGTGAGCGGCACACTGGGTCTAGAGGAGGCAATAAAAGGAGTCAATCACCGTAGGGGAGGGGGAAAGAAAGGAAGGAGAAAGGAGAGTAGTTGTTTCTTTGTCATTAAAACTTCAAGAGAGAAATCAGCATTCATTGTCTTACAATAGCTAATCAGTTATAGAGTGAAAAGCTAGTAGCAAATAATTAAAATGCAGAAATTTTAATAAACTTAATTATTTCATGCTAGGGAAAATGTACAGACAAATGTTAGGTAATTACTATTGCCACTCTTTTTTGGCAATACATTCTTAAAATTTGGATTAAAGTTTTAGATACTACTCTAGAAAGTACACACACACACCACACAAACAGCAGATGCCTATCTTTATCTTCTATTCATTATGGTTATAACATAAGAAAAAAATTAATTTGTTAAGGGAGTAAATTTATAAAGGCATGAATAGAGAAGATGCATATGTAAGAGATTTGATTAATAGAACTATTACTTTGAGAAGCAGAAGGTTGGGAAACAAAATTTTGAGGTTTTCTAACTTGGAGGACTTGGGAGAAATTTCTGACTTAATATAGTGATATAGAAAGATCATGAACGAGGGTAAAAAAGCTTTTTTGCCCCACCTTTGTGTTTGGCCAGTCCCAAGGTGCTCTACCTTCAATCCTTATTTTTCTACTTTCATTTCCCTTTTCTTAAACTTGCCTCTGTCACCCACTCCAAAAAAAAGTTTTTTTTTTTCCTCTGAAGAACATCTATGGATTGACCAAAAAAATCCTTCACATCAGATAAGCATGGAAACACACACACACACACACACACACACACACACACACACTCACACACTCTCACCACCACCCCCATTCCCCTCCCCCTCCCCCTCCCTCCATTGAAGGGTCAGGAGAAATTAGGACAAAATTTTGTAATAAATACCACCAGGGAATGGTGACTCCATGCATACAGAACATAAGAACAAAGAATTCTTACCCTACATTGGAACCCCAAAATTTTAACACAATTTTGTGAAAGTAAATCACAAAAAAAATTATAAAATTCACAAATAATTGAATTATTATTATTTTTTTGAGACTAGGTCTCGCTATTTTTGCCCGTGGAACCGCAGGCTCACGTTGCCCGGGGTACCACGGACTCAAGTAATCTCCAGCCTCAGCTTCCCAGGTAGCTGGGATTACAGGCGCGTGCCACCACGCCCAGCCATTTTTTGGGATTAGGTCTCGCTGTGTTGACCCGATCAGTACTCGAACTGCGATCCCTAGCCCCAGCTGCTTCATAGGCTGAAGCTTACAGGAACGTGCGACTGTGCCTGGTTAAATAAGTGGATATTAACTACTACTGAACTACCAATATATTAATGAAGAGATCAAAGGAGATATTAAAAACCCGTTGGTGGGCATAGTGTGATTATATATTTACAGAAGTATATGAATTTGTACCTCTAACACATATATTATGAACCAGATACTTCAATAAGTATAACTAAGTTTTTTAAAGGAAAAGAAGAGAGGACTAAAAATCAGAAATGCAGAAGGAGATATAACAACTTAGACAACAGAAATATATATGCTAACGAATTGGACAACCTGGGAGGAATGGATAAATTCCTAGAAATAAAACTCAGTAATGTAGAAAGTGAAAAATCTGAAGAGACTGATTAGTAGCAAATAAATTAGTAATCAAAAACCTTCCAATGAACAAACGTCCAGGGTCAGATATAGACAATATAGAATAAAACAAAAATAGGTTCTGATTTTATGCATTATATTTGTAAAAATTCAATTGGAAAGCTCATTTTCAAATATCATCTTTCATTGCCTTTTAAAAGAAGGGATAGAGTTATTATATATTATCAAAAAATGTAATTCAAATGACAACGTTATTTAAGTATATGTGCCATAGTTAATTATTTGTCCATGGCAATATGTGTTGAGTTTTTGTGTATTTGGAAGAGAATAGGCTAAAAGTGTAAGTCAGATGTGATGTGATAGAGTTGAAAATGTCACAGATTTACCTTTTCATATAAGCTCAGGATGATCAAGTGAAATAAGAAGACTAGCAAAACTATGCAAGCGACATTCTTGGGAACATGGGAATGAATGGAAGTAAAGAATTATTTTTAAGTGAAAAGTTTTGATGATATTTTCTATCAATTAAATGTAATTATTTAATTATAATTAAGATGTTTGCTTGTTTTAAAAAAGATGCTTCTGTTAGTTAATTTAATTGCAAATTTAAAAATGTAACTTTAGTTTTAACAAATGTGGAGATTTATTGACCCATAAAAGTGGGAAGACAGCATGAACGTCAGCTTCAATATGTACTGTATCTAGGAACTGAACACAACTGAATGTAGAAGTCTAAAAAGTGCCATCAAGATGCTGCTCTTTCTTCCTCTCTTTATGGTTTTAATTCTCTTATGTTCCATTTGTTTCTGGAAAGATTTTTCCCAGACAGTGGCTAAAAGAGCCTCTAGAAAACAAGCTTGTTAGGTACCCAAAAACTTTAAGTTCTGACTGAGAAGATGGGTCTTTTTGCTGGTTGTTTCAAGTTAAATTGGAGGATTTCAAAAAATTGGAGGGTTTTTATGGGCCTTGCAAGGATTATGTATCCAGCTATGAAATAGTCATGATGGTGAAAACTATCTACAGGGACCAGATCAGAGTTCTTTGCATCCCTGTAGAAGCTGATAATAGAGGAATCCTATTTGAACTATGTGGACTGAAAATCCCTCAAATTGTTAACATATAAATAATATGACCTCTGTAACATTCTCACATATCTATGTGAACGGAGTAACTACATTATAAAAATTGATCTATCAAATAGGAGAAGCAGTTCTAACAAAGAAAATGAAATATGTATTACCTTAGAGAAGATGCTTTCTCTATGAACATTTCAGATGTAGGTAAGAAGTTCAGGGTTGGTGGGAGAAACTTGGAGTAGATAATGATGTAAAAAATGTATATGTACAATCAATTAAAAAATAAAATAAAATAAAAAACATTAAAAAAGTTTAGGGAATATAGGTGGTCAATTGGACTTCTTTTTTCAGGTCAATTGGAATCTGACACACACCATAAGAAAAATTTTATGTTCTTTACAAATGTTGGTAACTATTGAGGGAACTTTAATTTTTGATACTACTATAAATATTTTAAAAATATTATCATGGTTTTCCATGGTATTACCAGTTTGACAGAATGGATATGGATCTCTAGAAATGATTTGAATATTTTAGCATTAAACATGTTGTCACTGGTCAGTATATCTATGCTTTTAGAAAACATGAACTTAACTATCTTGGTTTTGTAAAGAATCAAAGTATAGTTTTCACTATTAAAGAACAGCCTAAAAATCAACTCAAACACGGCATTGAAGATTGCATCTCTTTTAAATGCTAAAAACTTACGGAGTTGGGAAAAGTATAATTTAGCATATCACCCTTTGCCAAAAAGAAAAAAGATGTCTGACTTGGATTTCATCCAAGAAGACATCTGTTTGCTGGAACTAATAATAGCACAGCCCTAATGATGTGCCAAACAAGTTATTTTAACAAAAATGCTTTGTTTTGAGAGGTTAAGTTTGGTTACTCAGCAGAACTGCTGTGTTTATGAGCATTATATTTAGATCTTCGACTAGGGAACACATATCCCAATGAAAGCAAGGTTTGAAAACTTGCTGTGCATTTTAAAGATAAAGTAATGAAATGCTCTTTATTGCTAAAGATATTGCAAGACAAATCAATTAATCATTGCAAGGTAGTAGCAAAACTCATCCAAACTCTCACCCAATATGATTTTTGCTCAGAGGTATCATCTATACCAAAAGCGAGAAGATAAAATATCACTTTTAACAAAATTAAATACTGGGGCTTAGCTATTGTAAAAAAAATACTTCATATTCTATATTTTATTGTCTTAGAGTATCAAAAATATCACTGAAGAAGTGTAAAAAGATTACCACCATAAAATTAAAACTAGGTTTCTGATGTGAGAACATTTATAAAGACATAAGATTAAGATTTCTAAAAGTTTTTAATGTTGCAGTATGACTGCTATAATATTTGATTTATCATAATTTTATATGAATTAGCCATCATCTTAAGTCACACAAGATTCTGCTTGCTGTATACAGAGTACAGCCAGAGGTACATATTTTCTGGCCAAATCTGACTCTACACAGTGTCAGTAATCATGGGAAATAGATTTTTACCAAAACAAATGCTAAGATAACTCCATGCACTTTCTTGAGCACCTGGATTTTTTCCCTCAGTTTTCTAATGTTTAGCAAAATGATTTTTCAGACCTAAAACAACTTTGGAATAGGACCTTAAAAATTGATTTATGCTGTAATATGTAGAATTTCAAAACATGCTAAGGGTCTCAGAGAGATATGGTAACAAAAGTAGTAGAAGTACTTCGGTGTTTCTTTTTGTAAGATAACATTTTTGGTTTTTATTCTTTCATAATATGGGTATTGAAATTAACCCCCTTTTGGTGTACAATTCATAAATTTTGACAACTTTATATAGATTAAAATCACCCCAATCAAGATAAAGACATCCACTATCTGAAAAATCTTCATACATCTTTGTAGTCAATCAGATTCTTGCCCTATTCAAACTTCATAAAAACACTGATCTACTGATCTAATGTTTGTCTCTATAGTTTTGCCTTTCTCATGTCTTAAATTGAATCACACAGTATGTGGCCTTTTGGGTCTGGTTTCTTGGCATAATGCTTTTGTTATTTACCCATGTTATTGCATCTATAAGTCCCTCCCTCCTTTTTTTTTCCTGAGACTCACACTATTTTAATGTCAATAGAATCCAAAGCTTATTTTGTGCATACTCAGTACTGGTCAGAATCAATCATAGTATTCATTTTTCCTAAGTAATTCCTTTCCCATAATCCACTGAATCTAGGAATGACTCAGAGTAAAAGGTTGGGAAACATTCTAAAAGAAAACTGGACCCAAAGAAAAGTCAAGGATAGCCATACTTATATCAGATAAAATGTGTCTCCAGTTAGAAAAGGTAACAGAAGACAGGGATGGATACGATATAATGATCAAAGGAACAATACATCAGGAAGACATGGCCCTCATCAATATATATTCACCAAAAGGATTTATATGATATATCAAATAAATATCAATTGATATCAAATCTGACATGGCAACAAAACATTAGTCGCTGGGGATTCAACAACTCATTTTTACCAGTGATCAGATAAAACAGAAAATAAACAAATAATAGCTTTAAAGAATTAGACCACATGGGCCTAACAGATATTTGGAATGAACTGCATACACATTATTCTGAAGTGCATACAGACATATTCCAAGATAGAACACATACTGGTTCATAAACAAGTTATGAACAAGTTCATGAATACTGAAGTCATAACAAATCTCATCTTTGTGAACCTGACCTCAAAGATGTCAAACTACAAATCGAGCACAAAATCAAAGCAGTTAAAAACCTTTAATAATGAAGAATGGAATAATATACTACTAAATGACTAATAGGCTAATGAGACAAATAAGAAACTAAAAAATACCTCAAGGTAAATGAAAATGAGCCTAACAAAGTAAATGAAAATGAAGCTATCATATACAGGAAATACTGCACTTAGAGGGAAGGATATGGAAATACAAGCCCACATCAAGAAACAAGGGTTCAAATAATCTTACTTTTTATCCCAAGGAGCTATACAAAGATGAAAAAACAAAAACCAAAGCCAGTTGAATAATGAAAGTAATAAAAATTAGAGCAGAAATAATTGTAATAGAAATAAAAAAGATGTCCAAAATATACTGAAACCAAAAGCTGGTTCTTTGAAAAATATAAACAAAATATATAATCCTCTAGTTAGGCTCACAAAGAAAAAGAGAAAAATCAAGGAAACAGAATCAGAACTGAAAGAGAAGTTACAACAGAGATTTCAGAAATTCAAGGATCATGAAAGATTACTATGGACATTTGTATTCTACTAAGGTGACTAACCTAGAAGAGTGGGATAAATTCTTAGAGAAATACAACCCTTTGAAATAGACTCAGGATGAAACAGAAATGTGGTACCCTACTGAATGCGAGAAAATCACATATCTGACAAGGGGGTGATGCCCAAAATCTATGAGGAACTCATACAACTCAGCAAAAACGGGAAGAACTTAACAACTTTTTCAAAAACTTATTGAACAATTCTCCATTTCTCTCTATTCACAGCTCCTGGCAATTAGCATTCTACTTTCTACTTTGATAGCTTGTATATTTTAGATATATCACAGAACTGAAATCTTGCAACATTTGTTTTATGATTGGATTATTTCATTTAGCATAATATTGTCAATGCCCTTCATGCTGTAGCATAGGATAAGATTTCCTTATTTTTAGTCATCAGATAATAGTCTATCAAATACATACACAGCATGCAACACTTAATGAAAATTTGATCCATGATGGCCTGTGTATATAACTTTACTCCAACAAAACTATCGCCTATAACCTAGGTGTAACCTAGCTATAATTTAAGTACATAGTAGCCTATCACATTCTAGGTTTGTGTAATTATACTCTGATATTTGTTACAATTATGAAATCACCCAGTGACTAATGGTGCATTTCTTGGAATGTATTCCTCTAATTAAACAATGAAGACCATACTCCTTTTCTTGATCCATTTATCTGTTGCTAGATCTTCAATTTGTTTCCATCTCTTGACTATTATGAACAGTGCTGTATGAACTTATAAGTGTGAATAACTCTCTGAGCTTCTGATTTCAATATTTTTGTCTAAATATCCAGAAATAATTTTTGAGCAACTCCCCTGTTGTCCTTCATATTGACTGCACCATTTTACATTCCAAACAGCAGCATATAAGTGATTCATTTCTACATAATTATCAACACTTGTTTCTGGTTTTTGATAATAGTTATACTTATAGGTATGTGGCAATATCTCATTGCAATCAAATGCTTATTTGCATTTCTCTCATAATAACTGATATATGGTACCTTTTATATACCTGTTGGTGAGTTGTATGTCTCCTTTAGAAAAAAAAAAGTCAACTCAAGTCTTTTCTGTTTGAAAAATTGTGTTATGTTATTGGTTGTTGACATGATGTAGTCCAACTTTTCTAATTTTGATTTTGTTGCCTGTCCTTTTGGGGTCACAACAAAACATTATCATGAATATCAGTGTCATGAAGACTTTCACAAATATTTTGTTCCAGTTTTACAGTTCCAGCCCTTACATTTGAGTCTTTAATGCACTTGGAGTTGATTTTTGTGTCAGATAAGGATGAAATTTCCTTGTTTTGTGGATATCAACTTTTCCCAACACCATTTGCTTACCATCTTTTCTCCATTGTGTATTTTTGGTACTCAGTTGAAAAAAATTGACTTTATTTGGGTTTATTTCTAGGCTCCATATTGTATTTCACTGATCTATGAACTTGTCTTTATGCTGTTTTGGTTCCTATAGGTTTACAATGTATATTTTGAAATCAGGATATGTGAGACTTCTAGTTTTGTTATTCTTTCTCAAAATTACTTTGATTGCTAGGAGTTCTTTGTAGGATTTCCCCCACTATTTTTGTAAAAATATATTGGAGATGGACAACTTATTCTATAGATTGTGTGGGCAGTATGAGTATTTTAACAATGTTCTGTTTTTTAATCCATGATCATGACTATATTTCTATTTATTCATCACTATATAAGAGAACTATATATATATATATATGAACTTATATAGTATGTATATAAATTTGTCTGCTATTTAACTTTATTCCTGAGTAATCCTTTTTGGTGCTATTATGGAAGATCTTGTTCTTATTTCCTCTCAGATTGTTTATTGCTAGCATATAAAAACACAATTGATTTTTATATATTAATCTTGTATCCTGAAACTTTACTGAATTAGTTTATTAATAACACTGTGTGTGTCTTTGTGCATGAAGGTTAATATGGGATAAGGAAACCTGAATGTGTGACTGTCAATATTGTCCCTAGTAGATCACAATGAGATTGAATACATTTAGGTGGGAATAAACATATTACCATTTTCAGGTTGATAAAATTATATGCTTGAATTTTGTAAATTTTACATGAGCTTTTACCTTTAAACAAAATGGATTTCAGACTTACTTTTCAATAATCTAATGAATAAATTCTTTTAGTGAAGCCATTTGCCATAGTGATTGTAAGAGAACAATTTATGGCTGGTTATGCTTTTCTTGTTACTTTCTTCAGTTTATCTTGTTTGAGTTTCATTGTCTGAAAGGACTGAAATTTGCAGAAATGATTTTCTGTGCCATAACAAAAAAGATTAGCAGTGACAGTTTTTAAAAATATATGTTTCCTACCAGAGGTGGCCTTCGCAGCCCACTTCCTTTAATGATATCTGTGGAGGATCTGATAAGCTTTATTCTACTTTACACAGGTTAAAGGGCATTGTCTTCCCTTTCACTCCAGCAGCCAACAACAAAGCCAGGCATATGTTATCACCATCACACAGGAAACTGTGGGCTTGCTTGTGTTAAACAGAGCACAAATACAGGAAAAGTGTCTGGCAGGTTAAAAGCTGGTAGAGCTGTGCTAAGAGCATATTATGCTAATAATATTACAGACAGAACTGGAGATATGTGATGTGATTTCAGCATATGGTACTTAAAAATCTTTAAACATTTAAAAAACTGCATAAAAGCCATTTTATCTTTCTCTTTTTAGAATGAGTCCCTTTTTTAAGAATAAGAAAATAGTTTAGTGAAATACAATTACGTTAGGAAATTAAAAAATCTTGATAATAAAAATTGTTCCTTTCTCATTGGTATGATAAAAGTTCTTAATTATATTCTTATTTCAAAAAAACGGAATTTTCATTTTTTAGTTGATATCTATTATTATAGTTACATATGACGCTGGATTTGTTAAGAATCTAAAATGTTTTGCACAATGATTTCCAAATCACCTCTTTTAAGAAAGATTTAAAACAAAGACTTCTGAAAAGAAGAGGATAGACCGGGCACGGTGGCTCGTGCTTGTAAGCTTCAGTCTATGAAGCGGCCGGGGCTAGGGATCTCGGTTCGAGCCCCGCCTGGGGCCCGTAGCGAGACCTAGTTCCAAAAAAAAAAATAGCTGGGCGTGGTGGTGCGCGCCTGTAATCCCAGCTACCTGGGAAGCTGAGGCTGGGGATTGCTTGAGTCTGTGGTACCCGGGCAACGAGAGTCTGCGGTTCCACGGCCAAAAATAGCAAGACCTAGTCTCAAAAAAAAAAAAAAAAAGAGGATAAAAATATACATTGTCTCCCATATTAATATATCCAGTGAACATTTTTATTTTTTTTCTCCATCTATATTTTCACAATGTATTTTAAAGATATTGGTCAAGTATGCACATACATACACAACTGTATGCATTTATAATTTTGAATATCACTTTAAATATTGTCATATTTTCACTTTGTGTATTCTTTATAATTTCATTTTTAATGAAATTTGTTCAATGAACCTTATAAAGGTTGATTGACCAAGACACAATTTATTTATGTACAAGACCATATAATACAAAAACAATTGTATGCGATGTACAAATATCTCTCTGGGGTTCTTTCTAATTTCCTTAGTGAGAGTGTCTCCTTGCATCTTATATCTTCTTATGGTCCTGATGAGGAAGGCCAAGTCATGTACATAAACTGCTAGATTTAGTGCATCTGTTAAAATGCTTGTGAATTAGCAAGAGGTACTTAAATCCTGAAATATAAAACTAATGTTTCTAGCGGAAAGTTATTGATATTGTATAGGAAGTGTTAGGAGCTTGCATAAATACAGCAGCCATTTTCTGTTTGGATTTGTGCAGGAAGAGGTTGTAGACTGCTAGAGGCAGGCTTAAAATATCTATCATTCAAGTGTCAGTTAGAGCAGCATTATACTGGTGCCCTGCCAAAGTGCAGGCAGAGAAAATTCATGCTTGAAATAATAATAAAATAAGTAAAAATAGTACCTTAAAATCCCACAGTGCCTTTAAGTGCATTTTCATGTCAGGATGTGTCACAAAGCACTGCCAGGCCACTGGTATATCTATATATTTATTTGTATTAGAAAATAGCTATGTTGGTTGAATATTTTTGTTCATAGGACCCCAAGAAAAATTCTGAGAGTTATATATTCATTGTTTTCTCTATTGTTTATGAAGAATCAAACACACAGCCCAAATGTACATCACTTTGTCAGAAAGTGCTTCTTATATCTGGAAAATTACTGTATGCCTTCTGACACTTAAAAAAAATATTGCTTTATACTTTTTATTTCCCTATTTTATTTTTCCTGTCTTCTCCCAACATACTCTATCTATTGAAAGAGGACTTTTGACTATCAGATTTTTTAAAAATCAAATATAGAAAAGCTACTCAGTAACTTTTGTCAATGAGCAGATAGCATGGAATAAAGGATCATTGTATAGACATGAAAATAATGATGTTTTAATTAATTGATTTTAACCCTAATTTTCTATTAACTTTACACAGTTTTTACCACTGGAGAGTCCTGCTTTTTTTTTTTTTTAATTTATGTCCTTGTTTTTCAAAGTTTATCTATGAATAAGTATATTTAATGCTTTCCCCCACACATAGAAGTTTTCTGGGAAACAAAACCATGCAATATAAAGAAAAATAGCTTGGTTAAAAAGCAAGCTGTCCTATTTTTACTTAGGAAACATACATAAAAACATCAAAAGAAAAGACAATATTGTTTAGCTAGCTCAGTTCTGTGTTGGGCTGATGCTGGACACAACAACAAAGAGAACAGTCTTTCCCTGCTGCAGCCCAGATGTTACCAGGCTGTTGAACCTGGGTTTAACTGACCCAGGAGAATCAATTGGCTCCTGGAGTAGCTCTGCTTCTGGCTGTGTGGAGATCAAGGAAAGCCCTTTAGCGCGTCTGAGAGCCAGATCAGGGTGTCTCAGGCAGGCTGGGGAGCACATTGGCAAAATCTCCTGAATTGTGCAATCTTGGACTTTTTTTTCCCCCAACTTTTCCTCTCAAGATCACATGCTTAAATTGGGCCATGCAGCTGTGTGTGGGTGGAGTGCTTATACTCAAGAGGTCTTAGGTCTGAGGGTGCCGGTCAGTGGTACATTATTTCTTTCCCCACCCCCAACCCTGAGAAACTTTAGAAGTAATCTCTTGAGGTTACATGGTAATCTGATCTTTAACCTAGATGTTAAAATATCTTGGTATTATGCATATGTTGTTTGCATGTTAGTTTGAAAATGTTTAGTTGCTTTTCGAAATCCTATGTCAACTGTTCTATTTATAGTTTTATATTAAATAAGAATCTCAAACTTAGCTGTCAGTTTAAAGTCTGTATTTCTGCAGTATTAATTTATTAAAGCTTTACAGGTGGGCTATAGAATTATTGATTATTTTAACTATTAAAAAACCATTGAGTTAGTCTGCTTAAAAACACAATTTGAAAATGTATTATTCTTGCCACTGACCTTTGAATTATGGAACAGATGTTACGGCATATTTAAAGGAAGACTTGGTTCTTAGAACAAAGTTAACCTAGAAAGTTCAAAGGCCAGTTTGTTAGAGTATAATTATTATGATTCCTAGGAACATTATTCTGTCCCCTCTTAGGTCCCAAAGACATTACATTTTATTATTAAGTCTACTAGCAGCCACTTTCTTCTCCCTCCCTCCTTCTCTTCTCCTGGTCAAGGAAGATATCTGACAAATAAAATGGCATTCAGTAATGCTACAGAGTTCCAAAGATCATTTTTTGCCAAGACAAGTAGAATATATCAATCAGAATAACTGAAAAATTGCAATTAACATCAATGACAGTTATAAAACTACTGTAATAAATGTCATTTACTCTAACGGAATTCTAATTTTATAAATCTAAGCTGAGTTTTAAATATTTTTCTCACAATACTTGTTTCATATGTTCTTGTACTAAAAAGCGGAAAATGTAGTTGTCACAATTATGTTTTCAGAGTGGTACTTAAAGATCCGTTTCACTAGTGATAATGAAATTGGTGGGAAGTGAGTGACTTTTTAACTATACTCTATAACTCAAAAATCCTCTTCTTCCAGCTTTTCTCTAGGAAGCAGACTCAAAACTGTAACACCTAGCATTCTCACTGACCACTTACTATTGTTATGCAAATTGAAATCACCAGTTCTCTCAGTTCCCACTAGTTCTCTCAGTTTCCCTGCAGGAAAAAAAAGAAGTTAAAAGGGCATTTGGAACTCAGCTGCTAGACCTCAAATGTAACTTTTACAACTCCTGCAGTCTAAAAACATTCAAAATTGTGGGTTCTTATCATATGAAGCTCCCTTACCATTATTTTGAAAGTCAGAACAGATTCTTAAAGTAGAAAGAACTATTTCTTAAAAAGTGAATTCCTAATTACTACAAAAAGAAACGTATAAGAAAAACTCTGATTACTCCAACATTGTCCAAACCTTCCTCAACATTGTCCAAAACCCTTCCCCAAAAGACTAGGTCTCACTATTTTTGCCCATGGAACTGCAGGCTCACATTGCCAGGGGTACCACGGACTCAAGGAATCCCCAGCCTCAGTTTCCCAGGTAGCTGGGATTATAGGCGCACACCACCCCGCCCAGCTATTTTTTGGAACTAGGTCTTGCTGTGTTGCCCTGAGTTGGACTTGAACCATGATTCCTGGTCCCTGCCATGACTTCCTAGGCTGCTGCTTACAGGCATGCGCCACCATGCCCAGCCTCAAAACCCTCAGTTCTTTAATCCTGTTAACCTCACTACTTGGCCAAGCCTTCAGAGTTCATTTACACATGCTCAAAGAGTAGACATCTTTCTTTAGCATATTCCAGCTCTTTCAAACAGACAGTCAAAAGCAAAACGCTGTCTTCTCCTTGTTGTCCTCCTCCAGGTAGTAGAAACTCCATAGTATAGGAACCAGTGAAGTTCATTTTCTTCTCATGCCTGACTCACATGGCCTCTCCAGAAATACCCAAGTCAAACTCAGTAAGACAACTCCAAGAAGGAGTTCAAATCTCCAACCTCTTTAGCTTTCTGCAGACACATTCAGCATATGCTTACTAAAAGCCATGAGTTTACCAGCCTGGACCAAAGGCTCAGGCCCCTTGGCCCTCATGGTCTGACCTCAATCTTTTCTTCCAAAATGACTGAATTCCTTTTCTTTGTTCCAGTTCCATCTATATACCTTTCGTCCTGCCCAAACCAGGGCTCTAGAGGAAATCCTATCAATCACTTACATTAATGTTGACCAATAGTATCTTCTCTGAAATTAGCAAATCTGTAGCAACAGGAGAGTAGCTAGCTCTTTATCAAATATATGCATCAAATGTTAATGGCACCCAGAGGGGGTTAACCATTAACTCCCATCAATAATGTTGTCTCATTTGAACTCTGTTTAAGGTAACTTTTTATTTCCTATGAACCTACTCAAAACAAAGGGGTAGTCACTGAGGGGGTACAATGCATCTAGTTTTATTTGGCAGTATTTTAAGAATATGATAAATATCTGTGTATGTATCTTGGGTTGTATAATACAATTTACCAAAAACTCTCAGTTTTTATTTTTTTATTAAAGTCTTTTTAAAAAAATATCTATTTTTATTGAATAAGTTTTGTTTACATTTGCCTTTTGGGTGTTCTCCCCCACCCCCCCATCCCACCCTCCTGGTCTCTCCATCTCTTCTTTCCCTGCCATTTATTGTTTAATTTTCAGTCCCTTGGGTTCTTCCTCTTCTTTCCTGTAGCAATGTCCTTTTGTCTGGTGTGGACGTGGTTTCTTGGGACACAGTGGCCCGTGCTTAGTTTTCCAAGTGTCTTTTTGCTGCTGGCTACCAGTTCACACATTATTGTGTCCTTTCAGTGCCTCCTCCTTTCTGGTCAGCTGCTCTGACCCATCTTCTGTCATATTTTGCTCCTTCTTTGTTTTGTAGCTCTGGTTGCTGGCGTTGGGAGCGTTTCTCTCAGCCAAAGTTTGTGCACCAATTTTTTTGATCGAGATGTGCCCTGGCAGATGGTTGGTCTGGTTTGTCGTGGGGCCTCTGCCATCTCTGTGGCTTTCCTCACCCCCTAAAATGGGAGGGTCCTTTGATCATGCTGAAGGCATCTCTGAACGGGAAATTCCATTCCCATCATTGTAGATCTCAGTGGTTCTATTTCTGAGGAAGTTTGTCTCTATAATAAGTCTTATAGTTCTGTGTCCCATGGATCTGACATGTTTGTTGTTCTGGAATATTTGTTTTTCACCTCTGTGTTCATGTGCAACTGGCATTGAATTGCTGGTTTAGTTGCTTCAGGTGAGGGTTGACTGGATTTGGAGAAGACCAGAGGGACTGACCCCTACCACCTACAACCCTCCACCAATCCCCCTCCTCCCCCAGCCTACACGTCCAACGGGGGGTGGGAGGGGGTCTGTGCCCAGCAGCATGGCTGAACTGGGTGTGTGGGCAGGGCTAACCCCACCTCCCCCAGCCATCTGTGGTACAGTGGCCGGGGGGTGCCCCCAGCCGCTCCCTGCCACCCTGGCAGGTGGTGGGGCCCCCTACCTCATATTCCTGGAACCCCAAAAGGAACGCAGCAGGCTGGGTGGCTGAGGGCTCAGTGCCCGGCAGCATGGCTGAACCCTGTATTTTTATTAAAGTCTTAATGACCGCTCTTTAAAGAAATGTTTATTGACCATTTATTAAATGCCTGATACAAAACTAGTAGTATTTTGGAGGTATTTTCCTCATTCTCATAAACTTTTAACAAATGCAGATCATCTCTGTATCAAAAGACTGATATTAGAGTTCTAAGTGAATAAAAATTAATGGAACATTAGCTTATTGTTATAAAAATTTAGTAACTTACAATTGAAGGCAGGAAAAGGGAAAAAGAAAATGAAAACATGAAACATGCAGAAGATAATTGGTAAGTTAATATTAGTAAATCCTCCCTATGACAGTAATAATTTTAAATAAAAATCAATTTAACTCACCAGTTGAAAGATACAGTGGAAAGAAAACAAGATTCAATTATATGCCATCTATAGGAAACTCATCGCAGCTTTAAGAACACAAATTCAAAGTAAAGGAAATTCCAAAAAAAAAACCTGTCATATTTTTCAACAGTAAATTTGTAGAGCAGATGAGAATAGTACAATATATTAAAAATAATGAAAGAAAAAATTGTGCAATACTATATCTTATAAAACTGACCTTCAGAATTAAAGCAAAATTAAAGAGTCATTCAGATAAATACAATCTAAAGGAGTTCAGCACCACTGAAAAGAAGTAGGGAGGCTATCTTAGAAAAAAGTGTTAAAGGGATTTCTTTATGCTGAAATGAAAGGGTTCTTAGTAACAGGAAAGTATATAAAAAGTATGATTCTAACTAAGAAAGGCAAATATTTAATTTCAAATAAATAATTGTGGTGTTTTAAATCATTTATAAATCTATAATGAAATAGAAGGAACAAAATCAAACAGATAACTGAAGCTGCAATTTTTTAAAGGATGCATAAAAGAAAATGATGTAAATTGTGACACACAAATATACAACATGGAGGGGGAGAGTAAAAATTATAAAGTTTTAGAATGTTTAAACTTGCTATCAACTTGAAGTAGACCATTTTAAATATGGGATATTTTATGTAAACTTCATGGTAACAACAAAGCAAAAACTTATTGCCAATCTATAAAAACTAATGAGAAAGGAATTGCAGCATACCACTCTATAAAATCCTCAAATTCAAAAGGAGGAGAACAAAAAAAGAACAGAATAAAGCAGAAAACAAAAAATGTGAATAAGCCCATACCAATCAATAATAACTATAATATAAATGAACTAAATTTTTTGAGAGATACACAGTGAATGAATGACTTAATAAAAATCTATTTAACTATTCATGGTTTCAAGACATTCTTTTCAGCCCTTAGGGCCCACACAGTTTGAAAGAGAAAGTTGATGGAATAAAGTAAGTATTCTGTGAAGTGGAAATGAAGATAAAGTAGATTTTAAGACAAAGACTATAATGAAGCATAAAAAATGTCATTATATGATGATTAGATGGTAAAAAAATGAGATGATATAACAATTGTATATATTTATATTATCTAACATATGTCCAATATATAAATATATTTATATAAGTATATAAAATAGAATAGTGATAAACTGAAATTTTTCTCTAATATTAAGAGAAAAAAGAGGACTCCCATCATTTTTAGTCAATCCAGTATTCTAAGCACTAACTAGAGCAATTTGGCAGAAAAAAGAAATAAAGGCATACAGATTAGAAAAGCGAAGTTACCACTATTTGTTGATGACATGAATTTATATAAAGCAAATAATATTTAAAAAACCTGTTAGAATAAATTAATTTTACAGTATATAAAGCTAATATACAAATATATGTTGCATTTCTATGTATTAAAAATGAGCTATTGGAAAGAGAAATGAAGAAAACCTCATTTTGCATAAAAAGAACAGAATAACTGGGATAAGTTTACCTGAAGTGAAAGTCTTGTACACTGAAAGCTATAAAACATACATGAAAGAAACAGAAGAACATGTGAATAAATTAGAAGATATTACATGTCTTCGAAGAATTAAACATTGTTACAATGTACATGACAACACCTCAAATAATCTAAGGAATTTTGAGAAAGGATAAATTTTGGTGTATCACATACCCTGATTTCAATTTCTATCACAAAACTATATCGTAATCAAACTAATATAGTATTAGATTAAAAAAAAACACATAGATCAGTGGCACAGAACAGAAATAAACCCATGCATACATGCTCAATTATCAGACAAAGGCACCAAGAACATGGGATGGGAAAGGACAGTGTCTAACTGGTGCAGGGAAAAGTGGACAACCACATAAAAAAGAATGAAACTGGATCCTTACGCTATATCAGAAACATAAATAAATTCCACAAGAATTAAAGACTTGAATGTAAGGCTTGAAATCATGAAACTTCTGGAAGAAAACATAGAGGTCAGCTTCTTCGATGCTGGTCTTGAAAATGATTTCTTAGATTTGACACCAAAAAGAAAGAGAACAGGCAAGAATAAACAATATAAATTACATCAAACTAAAAGCAAGAAACACCATCAACAAAAATGAAAAGGCAACAAACTGAAAAAGAAAATATTTGCAAATAATTTATCTGGTAGATGTTTAATATCCAAAAATTAACATAAACTACTCACATAACAATGACAAAAACACAAACAATTCAATTTGAAAACAGGCAGAGGACTGGAATAGAATTTTTTAAAAATTAATTCGGCAAAATCTGTAATCATACATTTCTTAATGATAGTTATATTCCCTTAATGCCTTGTTAGGTGATTTTATTTTTGTGCCAAAATTGTACAGTTTATTTCCACAAATCTGGATGGTGTAACCACTGCACACATCAGTAATAGGATATGGCCTGTTACTCTCTGACTACAAACCTGTAGGCTTGTTACCATACTAAAATACAAGAAATAATGTGTTGATAAAGATGTGGGGAAAATGGAAACCTTGTGCATTGTTGGTAGGAATACAAATTGCTATAATCATTAGGAAAGACATTCTAGGGATTTTTCAAAAAATTAAAAATAGAACTGCCATATGATCCAGCCCTTCACTTTTGTATCTTTATCCAAAGGATATGAAATTACTATTTTGCAAAGATAGCTGTACTCCCATGTCATGAAACTACTACTTAAGAGTAGATGACACATGGAAACAACTGAGCAATGATAGATGAATGTCTGAAGCAAATGTAGTGTTCATATACAGTGGAACATTATTCAGCCATACAGAGACTATCCCTTCATTTGTAATAAGATGTATGGGCCTTGAGAAAATAAGTCAGACAGGGAAAGAAAAAAGTGTATACCACTTAAATGTGAAATCAAATAAACCCCCTTGAATGTATAAAGATCATATTAGTGGTTGTAAGAGGCAGGTTGTAGGATGAAGAATAATTGACTAAGGTATACAAAAGACAAACATTTACAGTTATACTAATAAGCCTTGATATTTTAACATGCAGTATGTTGACTGTAGTTAATGATATTTTATCATGTTTCTGAAAGTTGCTAAGATAGTACATCTTAAAAGTTCTATTATAAGAAAAAAATTTAAGTGTATGTGATGATGGATGTCAACTGACACTATTGTGGCAATTCAGGCAATCATATAATGCTATATGTAAATTATGACTTATTTGTCATAATAACAAACAGATACTAAGAATTGATTTAACTGAGCAAATGAATGATTTGTACAATGAAAATTATACACCTTGATCAAAACTGGATCCTAAGGAAAGAAACTTAAATGATACAAACAAATGGAGATGTTGTATGTTTACTAATTAAAATAGTGAATATTGTGAAAGTGTTTATACAACCCAAGATAATCTATAGGTTCAAAAATTGCTACCATATCTAAATTACAAAGTATGTTTTTCAGAAATAGGAAAAAAATTAACATTTACATGGGGCCACAGGATACTCTGATAGCCAATAAAATTATGAATAAGAGAATGAAAACTGGAGTTACCACGTTCTGATTTCAAGCTACACCACAAAGATAAAAGTATAATTAAAGCAGTATAGTACAGGTATAAATATAGACCAATGGACTAGAAATAAACTCACACATATATGGCCAGCTAATATTTGACAAAGGAGCCAAGAATACTCAGTGGAGAAAAGATAGTGTCTTCATTAAATGGTGCTGGAAAGCTGGATAATCTCATGCAGTAAGGAGATTGAATCTTGAAAATTAACTAGAATTAAATTATTAGAATACCTAGCATTTAAAAATTTCTAAGAAGTTAATACGGGGAAGCAGCTCCTTTATATTAGTCTGAGCAGTGAAATTTCTGGATTTGACACAAAAATCACAATCAACAAACCAAAAAATCAAGTGGGACTACATTACACTCAGAAGCTTCTGGATAGAAGAAGAAACAATCAAGCGTCTTTGGCAGAATAATGTTTCATTTCACAATTTCATGATGAAATAATCTGATGCTATGCAACCTTTGGCACAGTTCAACCCCAGGGGATGGTAATATTGAATAAAATTAATTTTCAGAAAATGAAAAAAGATTTGTATATATTCTCCTGACAAGGAAATAAGTGATCTAGAGACCAGGACTAAGAATATTTATCAAAACAAATGTAATAGGTTAAGCACATATTTAGGATCCTAGATTGATCCCAAATGAATGTTCTAGGAAACTCTTCAATATTGATAGAAACACATGCATGT
This sequence comes from Uropsilus gracilis, assembly GCA_004024945.1. Taxonomy (NCBI): domain Eukaryota; kingdom Metazoa; phylum Chordata; class Mammalia; order Eulipotyphla; family Talpidae; genus Uropsilus; species Uropsilus gracilis. Next base: position 131,414 of record PVHY01001531.1, on the reverse strand, counting down.
GAGAGAACAATTCAGACCATAGAATTAAACTCTTATTATTTACAACGATTTGGTAGTAAGTCAAAGCATTAAAATGATTTTTAAGTGAAAAATTTAAAGGTCTTTATAGTATCCATGACAATGCCAGATAAATACCAAACATAACAAATTAAGGACTCTGGTTTTCCATCTTTTTTTTTTTTTTTTTTTTTTTTGAGACTAGGTCTCGCTATTTTTGCCCATGGAACTGCAGGCTCTTGTTGCCCGGGGTACCACAGACTCAAGCAATTCCCAGCCTCAACTTCCCAGGTAGCTGGGATTACAGGCGCACACCACCACACCCAGCTATTTTTTTGGAACTAGGTCTCGCTTCAGGCCCCAGGTGGGACTCGAACCACGATCCCTAGCTCCGGCCACTTCATAGGCTGAAGCTTACAAGCACGAGCCACCATGCCCGGCCTTTAGGTTTTCCATCTTTTAGATAAACTCTGCTTTGAACAAAGTACATGTGGTCCACAATAATATTTCCCATTATATTTACTACTAATGACCATCATTCAAGTCACTATTCTCATCATTTATTTAGTCTTTATAATATTCCTATTAGAAGTTATTACCCTAACTTCAGAGTTTAAAAGTTGAGGATCACAAAGGAAGCATCAAAATAAACAAGAATAAACTAATATGAAGTTTCATTGATATCAAAACCTGTGCATTTTCCCTTTGTAAGTTAATGGGAAATCTTCAACTCATGAACCTTGTGTCAGTCTTGTTTTACCAGTGTCTGCTGACCAGCTAGTACCTTTGACCACCAACCACTCCTACCTCCTGTTTAGAAACAGTTAAGTGTGGAGGTTTGCAAACCTTAATCTTAACCTAGATATTAACCTAGGCTGTGCTCTCTCTTGCCCATTTTCAACTTTGTAAAGTTGTATAGAAGTTTTACCCTGGATCAATCTCTTCCTTTTCTCATACTTTATCTAGTAGTTATCTAGAAAGTGATGAGATAAGAAACTTTGTATTTAGTTTTGTTTATGTGAGTGGAAGGGGTGGAAAATGAAAATCATGGTAAGGTAAAAGTGGATTGTCCTTGACTTCTCACAGGTCTTTCTTATGAGCAGAGTACAGCATTGGGTGATCCTATACTTTGCTCGATATTCATGTAGCTTCCACGATTTTCATTCTCCTTTTGGTCTAACTATTGATTTATCTGTTCTCCTATTTTCTGGTCAGAGAAGGAGAGGTGTGTAGTATAGGACTGGTCTATTTCTGGGTATATACCATAAAAATTAAAAATATCTTAAAAACTTTGTTTTAAACACCTTAGATTGATTCCCCCTTTACTTATCAGGATTGAAATGCTTTAATTTTTAGAAATTTTCAGTAAAATAGTATATTGCCAAGGCAGTACTGCAATAAAAATTTCAGTCTAGCAGGATTTAAACAAATTTTTTCTGTGTTAATGAGTCATGTGAAGAGAAAGTCTTGATATAAATGTTTGATTATAATGCTAATATATTGATCCCATTGAGTCATCCTGATGGACACAAGGAAAATCTGTCAGTTATCTGTGTTGAAGTCAATCTCTTCTTGTAAACAGAGCTCAGTCATGGAGATTTAGCAATATTGAGGTAGGTCATTTGGTCAAGTGATCAACACAAAAGTAGAATTATGACACTGGTGACTTCACTCTGATCCAGCATTACAGATTCAGAGGCTTAACCTTGTTAATATCCTAAAATTAGTCAGATGTGTTAGATGATTCACATTGACTAAATTCTCAGGAGGCTTAAAAATGTAAAAGAGAAAGCTTTATATAGTATGTTACTTGACAGTAAGAAATGTAACAGTCAACATAGACTAGTACTCTTGTTCTTAGGACATAGTGTTGTTTTCCTCACCTACCAGAAATGTACTTGGTAAACACAGACACAAAATATTTGTTCTGAGAATTTAGCAGCACCTCTACAATGGAAATAAATTCTCTACTCAAGAACTTAAACACAGGTGAGGACCAGCATTTGTCTTTCTTAGTCTATTGTGGAAATACTCCTCATGATGTACACATTTTATATTTGGATTTTAAAATACCTTTAGTCATAATCTAATCTTTTTGGAGCTTATTTATATTATATTCCAATTTATAGCAAACAAAGGAAAAAAAGCTACATTTGACCATAGTAGGGAAAGATTTGTACTGATTTATTCTTTAACAACTACAGTTACACAATGAAAGCATATTTAGGAAAACAGAATTAATAATTATTGTCATTGATATGTTTTTTGTCAGTCAGTTCTTTAGGTTATATGTAAATATACAGAGTTCAGAATTAAGAAAATTACCAAAGATTGTGAGGAAAATTAAAGAATGTGTACATTGTCAGAAGAGAGAGTAACTCAAGAATGAAATAAAAAAGTAGATGAATAAAATTGGATAAAGTATCTGCAGAGAAAATTTTCCAAAGAAGTTGGAAACATGCCCAATAGACACTTGAAAAAGGGTTCATAATTTATATGTTAGGAAAATTCAAGTCAGATCAACAATAGGATATTATCTCACAATTTTGAAGATGGCTGGTATCAAAAAGATAAACAACTTGGTGAGGATACGGGGAAAAAGGAACTCTTTTACACTGATTCTAGAACATATAGAAATTCCTCAAAAAATACAATATAAATTTCTTTTTTGGGTCAATTGATGGGAAGTAGAATAATGTATTCTAGAACCAGGTGAAACTTTTTAGCAATATTCTTCCCACTGATAAACTTGACATAAGTTAACATTAGGGAAGAGAGTTTCTTATTAGGTGAAAATAAATTCTGAAAAAAAATAAGGGTAGATATGTTCATTTTTGTGATTAAATCCATATCTAATATGCCTTTTTCCTTAAACTATATTTATAGGTCATTGATACAGTATTATATTTTCCCCTCCTAGAGAGGTTAATAAAGTCATCTGATTTAATTTTTTTACTAAACAGGTTTAGTATTATATATATATATATATATATCTCATTTTATTTTAAATATAAAGCATGAACTATATAAAGTTTTTATAAGTACATATAATACAGCTTTAAGTTTATTTCAGAAGTTGTATTGTATATTCTGTATAGTGAATCATCAACAATTGGTTTATATTTATTTTTTAAAATATAACAGTATTTCAAATAAAACATTGTAAGGAACCTTGGGAAAGTTTTGAGACAAGCATGGAAGATACATCTGGTTCTCTGCAAAGGTCTTTACTTCCATAGCATATCAGTCATTCATTCCCTTAGCCACATCCTGGTTCTTTTAATAACTCCTGACTTCTTTTCCTTTTACATGTTAAAGCCAGACTGTCAAATCCCTATATATCCTTATAGCTGTGTGCACATTAAAAGTACCTGGAAACATTAAAAATTCTGATGCCTCAACTAGGTCACATTCTAGAAAATTTTGTAATCTCTGGAGATGAATTAGTAGATTTTAGAGTTCCTTGGAAAATCATTGTGCCCTCAAGATTGGAAATCATAGTTTGAATTCTTCTATTTCTACTTTGAAACACAGATGCCTTCAATACTCATTTCCCTTTTTTCCTGATCCCCTTCTCATTTCATTTCCCAGCACAGCACAGATCCTGCATCAATTCAATGAACTCAGTGGTTATCTTTCGTGTGTCAGAAAATGGATGACTAAGCACCAGTGGGAAAAATCATATCACAGATCTGCAAGGACACTTCCTTTCTTTTTCTATCACATCTCAGTTCTCAGATATAATAGACAAGGTTTTCTTATATTTGCTGGTCATTTTATGTACCCAGACACTACAATACTCATTTTGAAATATGCCTTAGTTTTTTCAAATGAAAAAACTCTCTGGATTTAAGAATTCAAACTAATATCATATTTCTTGAGATAGCAAATATTTTATTTACCTAAACTTTCTTCTATATTGTTTTGTATTATACAAATGGTAGTTTCATTCAATTGACAAAAATATGAAGATTTCTGCTGAATGCTCCTTTCTCTTCTCATCATTAAATATCCCAAAAGTCCTATAAAGTCCTATAAAGTCTCTCTCCATAAAAATTTGTCCACCTTTTGATTGCTGAAACATTCTCCAATAGGTTTTCCAGCTTCCAATCTGGCTTCTTTCTATGTAATTCTCCAGTGAGTATGTCTTAATGCCTACTAGATTGTGTCACTCCTTTATTAGTTTATTAGCTTTATCCTTTAGATAAAGTCCAAATTCCTAAATTTAGCTTAAACTTTGTTATTCTCTTTTGCCTCATATTAATCACCTCACAATACTCTGCTATGGACAAATTTTAAATATTTGTCCACTTCTCTCAAAAAGATATTCTTTCTTTCCTTCTTTTTCATCATTTGGTGTAGAGTCCATCTGAAGCCATTTAACTTTGGGAATAGAAGTTCCTTTGTTTACTTGCTGTATAACGCTATCATAGCACTTTCCCTGTTTTATTTTATTTATTTATTTATTGTCTGTTTTTTTCTGGTCTTTTGCTTTTTTTTTTATATTCCGCATATGAAATCACTAATTATTTGTCTCTCTGATTTATTTCACTTAGCATAATCCCAGTGCTATTCATGTTATCGCAAAGGGTAGTATGTCATCATTTTATAACAGATTAGTATTCCAATGTATTCATAAAACTTTTAAAAAAATTTATTTATTTATATATAAATTTCACATCATTGCGATCCCAGGGATTTACACCCCCCCACTCTCCCATCCCATCCCCCCCTTTCCCTCCTGCCCATAGTTGTGTGCTTCAGTTTGGTGCTTAGCTTGTTTTATCTTTTCCTCATGGCTTTTGTTTATTTTTTTCATTATATACCATATATTAGTGAAATCATTTGATTTCGGTCTTTTTCTTTTTGATTGTTTCTGCTAGTATGATTCCCTCTAAGTACATCCATGTTGTCATAAAGTCATCAAATTTGTCATTCTTAATTGATGAGTAATAGTCCATCGTGTATATATACCACATTTTTTCATCCAATCATCTGTTTTGGTTGCTTCCATGTCCTTGCAATTATAAATAGTGCTGCGGTAAACATCCAAACACAGGTGTACCTTTGTACCCACATTGAGGTCTCTTTTGGGTAGATCCCCAAGAGAGCAATTGCTGGGCCAAATGGTAGTTCCATTTTCATTAATTTGAGGGTCCTCCACACAGTTTTCCATAGAGGTTGGACCAGTTTACTTTCCCACCAGCAGTGTAAGAGTGTTCCTTTTTCTCCACATCCTCACCAGCACTTGTTGTTGCCTGTTCTTTGGATGTGGGCCATTCTTACTGGTGTAAGGTTGTATCTCATTGTGGTTTTGATTTGCATTTCCCTTATTGCTAGTGATATTGAGCAATTTTTCATGTGTCTGTTGGCCATTTGTGTTTCCTCTTTGGAGAAGTGTCTTTTTAGTTCTCCCCATTTTTTGATTGGGCTTTTTATTTTGCTTTTGTTTAGTTGTGTGAGTTCTTTGTGGATCTTTGTTATTAAGCCCTTAGCACTGTTGTGGAGGGCAAAACATTTTTCCCATTTGGTTGGGCTTCTTTTAGTTTTTTCTGCTGTTTCTTTTGCTGTACAGAAGGTTTTTAGTTTGATGTAGTCCCATCTGTTTATGTTTTCCTTCATTTTTTTTGCCGTCTGTAGATGCTTCCAGAAAGGGATTCCTGAATTGTAATTCCTGGAGGGTTTTACCCACGTTTTCCTTTAAGTATATTATGGTTTCATGTCTGACTTCTAAGTCTTTTATCCATTTTGAGTTGATTTTTATACATGGTGTGAGGGGGTTGTCTTGGTCCATTTTTTTTGCATGTCTTAGTCCAATTATCCCAGCACCATTTATTGAAGAGGTTATCTTTGTTCCAACATAAGATTTTTACTCCTTTGTCAAAGATTAGTTGACTATATATATATGTGGTTTTATTTCAGGGCACTCAATTCTGTTCCATTGGTCTGATTGTCTGTTTTTGTACCAGTACCAAGCTGTTTTAATTATTATGGCTTTGTAGTATAGTTTGAAGTTTGGAATTGTAATACCTCCGTTCTCTTTTTTCTGGTCGGGAAGTTTTTTGATATTTGAGGCCTTTTGTTATTCCATATGAATTTCATTAATTTTTGTTCTATCTCTTTAAAAAATGTCATTGGGATTTTTATTGGGATTGCATTGAATCTATAGATTGCCTTTGGTAAAATGGACATTTTGATGATATCTATTCTTCCAATCCATGAGCAGGGAATGTCTTTCCATTTCCTTATGTCTTCTTCTATCTCTTTTAGCAGTGTTCTAAAATTTTTTTTGTATAGTTCCTTCACTTTTTTTGTTAGGTTTATTGCCAGGTTTTTTTTTTTTTTTTTTTTGGTGCAATAGTAAATGGGATGGTTTTTCGAATTTCTTCTTCTTGTATTTGACTTTTTGCATATAGGAAAACTACCAACTTCTGTGTGTTGATTTTGTACCCAGCTACCTTACTGAACTGCTTTACTATTTCAAGCAATCTTTCTGTGGATTTTTGGGGGTCATCTATATAGAGAATCATGTCATCCTCATATAATGATAGCTTCAGTTCCTCTTTACCTATTTGTATCCCTTGCCTTATTGCCCTAGCTAGAACTTCCAGTACAATGTTAAAAAGTAATGGGGAGAGTGGGCATCCTTGCCTGGTTCCAGATCTCAACTGGAATGCTTTTAGTTTTTCCCCATTTAGGATGATGTTTGCTATAGATTTGTCATAGATGGCTTTTATTATATTGAGGTATGTTCCTTTAATCCCTAATTTTTCAAGGGCTTTTATCATAAATGGATGCTGGACTTTGTCAAATGCTTTCTTTGCATCTATTGATATTATCATGTGGTTTTTGTTTTTCTCTTTGTTGATGTGGTGTATTATGTTAATTGATTTCTGGATGTTGAACCATCCTTGTGCCCCTGGGATAAATCCCACTTGGTCATGGTAATAATGCTTTTTATGCATTGTTGGATTTGGTTTGCCAGGATTTTAAAATTTTTGCATCCATGTTCATTGAGGAAATTGGCTTATAGTTTTCTTTCTTGGAGCTGTCCTTATTTGGTTTTGGTATGAGTGTGATGTTTGCTTTATAGAATGTGTTTGGCAGTTTTCCTTTATCAATTTTTTGGAAGAGCTTTAGTAGCGCAGGCATTATATCATCTTTGAATGTCTGGTAGAATTTGTTTGTAAAGCCATCTGGTCCTAAGCTCTTGTTTTTAGGTAGAGTTTTGATGACTGCTTCAATTTCACTGCTTGTGATTGGTTTATTTAAATTCTCTATATCTTCCTTGTTTAATTTTGGGAGTTTTATCTTTCTATGAATCTATCCATCTCATCCAGGTTGTTGTGTTTATTTCCATATAGTTGTTCATGGTAATCTCTTATTATCCTTTGGATTTCTTTTGTGTCTGTTGTAATTTCTCATCTTTTATTTGTGATTCTGTTTATTTGAATTCTCTCTTTTCTTTCATTTGTGAGTTTTGCAAGGGACTTGTCAATTTTATTTATTTTTTTCAAAGAACCAGCTTTTGGTTTTGTTGGTCTTCTGGATAGTCTTTTTGGCTTCTTGATTATTTATTTCTTCTTTTATTTTTGTTATTTCTTGTCTTTGCTGGGTTTTGGGTTTTTTTGTTGCTCTTTTTCTAGTTTTTCGAGTTGGTGGATTAAGTTGTTTTTTGTTTTTTTTCTTGGTTTTTGATATGGGCCTGTATTGCTATAAGTCTTCCTCTTAGATATGCTTTAGCTGCATTCCAAACATTTTGGAATGCTGTGTCTTCTTTGTCATTTGTTTCAAAGTAAGTTTTAATTTCATCTTTAATTTCTTCAATTATGCATTCTTCCTTTATTAGCATATTGTTCAGTCTCCATGTGTTGGATGTTCTTCTTTCTTTCTTTTCATTATTAATTTCTACTTTGATACCCATATGGTCTGAAAAAAAAGTTGTTATTATTTTAATTTTTGTATATTTATTCATGTTTGCCTTGTGGCCTAGTATGTGATCAATTTTAGAGAATGAGCCATGTGAATTTGAGAAGAAGGTGTATTCTTTTCCTTGTGGGTGGAGGGTCCTGTAGATGTCTATTAAGTCCATTTTGTCTAGGTCTTCATTTAAGGCTTTTGTGTCCTTGTGTAGCTTTTGTTTTTTTGATCTGTCCTTTGTTGAGAGTGGGGTTATAAAGTCTCCTACTACACATGTGTTTTCATCTATATTTGTTTTTAGTTCTCTTAGTAGCTGTCTTATGAATTTTGGTACCCCCTCATTTGGTGAGTATATTTTGATAATTGTTAACTTTCCCCATTTTAAAAAACATTTTTAAAATGTGTACTTTCAAGTAAATGGGATACATTTATATTTAAAAATTAGATAGTTATTTTTTGATCTATCAAATTACTTCTTCAATAAACTCCTTACAGGTATAGTACAGTTTATTCTAATGAATATTTGTAAACTATGTAGATTTTATGAATCTCATTAAAAGTACTATTGAAACTCTAACAGCATTTACATTTCACTTAGCTGTCACAAGAGGGAGTAAAAACTGTTAAATATTATATGTATATTTTAAAATTTTCCAAGATAACATGTACAAAAGAAATTCTCTAAAATTCTAGTGACAAAATAATTTCTCTTTCCATAAAAAATTTATGAACTTATTTGCCATGCTTTGATTTTGAACTGACACAAAACTATTGAAATAACAAAAATTAAATTCACAACATTATAATCTTTACATTTAGTAAGGATCACTAGGAATTTGAAAAGATCTGAATATAATTTTTACAATATTTGACTAAAATGTCTGAGTCAGTCATATTTTCAACATATTAGTGATTGCAAACAAAGCTATACTTTATTGACAATGATGCGGTGAATTGATGAAAAGTGTTGTTAAAGAGAAATAATCTTTCAGAGGAATGTCTGAAATTCACTTCATAGCATATGTTTCTGAAAATTTGATGTATTATCTTCTGATTTTATTGGTTTCTTTAAAAAGCAATATGTTAAAGTATGCTCAAGCATATATACCTCAGTATTCCACAGACCATAAACAATTTATGGGGTTAAATTTTTAAAATCTTCTGTGAAACGTGCAATCAAGCTGACCATTGAAAATATGCATAAGAAATAAACATTTGTTATAATCTCCTCCTCAGAACTTGTCTTCAAAATATCACATCTGAATGACTGCCATATTTTCTTTAATTGAATGGATATAATTTCCCTTGAAGTTGGTTTCTTCCCACTTATATACAAAGTATAATAGTTTTTTAAGGGAAAAAAATCTCTAAACTTAGTAATAAGTGGAACATGCTTAGCTTTATAGATAGATAGATGGGTATATATAGATAGGATAGAAAAATTACTAAAATATTTAAATAAGTAAGATGTTTTTTATCAATAGGAAATTCTGACAAGAACAATATATGGAAAGCAAGCTATTTACTAATATGATATAATCTGTGTAGCTTAATATATTAATCCTTTCGTAGTTTTGGTTAAATTTACGCATATTAAATCTACCAGGAATTCTATTCTGTGGAATTTCTTTCATAAAAATGTCATCCTTGGTTAGTCATTTCCAATGAAATTCATTGGAATGGTTTTGCTCCCCACTTTACGTTTTAGAATTTAATTTTGTGGTACAAACTATGATCTGCAAAAGGATAACTTATTATTGTTCTCAATTATTACACATGTCTGCTAACATTGAAGTTCTGGGAATCCTGAAAAAAACCTAATGCCTCCCCACTCCACCCAGTACTCCTAAAGTTTTCCACAGTTTTTTTCCTTTATCCTCCTTATGTGGCTTAAATTTATTACAGTGGCTTAAGTTTATTAAAGTATGAATAATAAGAGTCATCTGTAATAAAAATTCAGAAGAATCCAGTCTAAATAGATTCAGAGCATTTAGATAATCATTAATTTACAGGGATGAAGACAAGCTATGATTTAATTTTAATAGCACTATTCTGAAAACTTTTATTAATTGCTAAATCATTAGAATATTCCTATGTGAAGTTTCTATGCTTGTGCATTTTATCATTGCTATATCTGTGCTTTTTGTTATTTAATGTGTATTAATAATAGGTTAAAGTATACATAATGATTTACCTAATGAGAAATTTTACAAATGCTTGTAAATTCATTTTGATTTTTCATTCAGCAGCATATTCTATTCTGTTATTGAAAAAATGGTTGCTGAACATCTACTTGCTTAGTTTTACTACAGCTTTCTACTTGTTTAGTTTTACTACAGCTTGTTTAAAAATAAACTGAAGGTGATTTAAATAAATATTAAAATTTGAAGAAGAGAAAATCATTTAGAATTAACATACGAGATGAGACAAGTAGAAATAAGAAAGCAAAATAAGTCTGAAATACAAATTGAGAATTTTACACAAAAGGAATACCCTGGCATTTTATACACTTGTTTTTTAAAAAATATAAATTATTTTTTATTTATTTTTATTCATTAGCAGACAAAAGGAATGAAGAAAAAACAGTTAAAATAGTTTATTTATCTTAAGATTAAAATGATGGAGTTCCTTTATAAAAACACAACTATTGCCGCGCATGCCTGTAAGTGGCAACCTGGGAAGCCGCATTTGGGGCTAGGGATCACAGTTTGAGTACAGCTGGGAGCATGAAGCAAGACTGTAGTTCCAAAAAAAATATAGCTGGGTGTGGTGGTGCACGCCTGTAATCCCAGCTACCTGGGAAGCTGAGGCTGGGGATTGCTTGAGTCTGTGGTACCTTGGGCAATGTGATCCTGCAGTTCCACAGGCAAAAATAGCAAGAAATAGTCTGAAACAACAACAACAACAAAAAACCCAACCCACAACTATTTATGATACCAAGAGCCTAGAAAACTGGTATTTCTCTTTTGGGTTCTCATGGAAACAGCCCTATGTAAATAAATAAATATTACTTTCAGAAACATTTCTACAGAGAGTTGCTGCTTTCTTGCAATCACATGTTGAGCACTGGGGATTTGAAGCGATTTTGACCCAGTCTATCTTCTCAAAGGAGTTATGATTTAACTAAGGATAGAGGCATGTAAAAATAAAATAAAAATACAGCACAGTTAAATTTTATATTAAAAGGAAAGTAAAATATTATGAGTATAAAATTCACCTGCCAGGTAAAATGTCTCCAAAGGGAAGTTAAAAGCTTTTTGGCCAGGTATGGTGGTGCGTGCTTGTAAGCAACAGCTTATGGAATCATGGCAGGGTCTGGGGATCATGGTTCGAGTCCCACTCAGGGCAACACAGTGATACCTAATCCCCCAAAATGGCTGGGTATGGTGGTGCATGCCTGTAATTCTAGCTACCTGGGAAGCTGAGGCTGGGGATTGCTTGAGTCACCCTGAGCAATGTGATCCTGTGGTTCTCTGGGCAAAAATAGCGAGATCTAGTGTTCAAAAAAAAAATAAGCTTTTTGGTCCTAGTCAATGACATATAATAATGAAAGGGTCTATAGATTATAATTTAAATCCATAGTCACATGACCTCATTTCTTTATTCTGGTTACTCTTGTTCACCATTAACTATTCTTTATATTGCTTTTAGGTATTCATTCATTGCTTCTAGTCATTCATAGATTCTAGATACTCATTGAACCCAAGATCAAAAATGATTTGTGATTTAAAATTAGTTACAAACTACATACTAGACCCCTTGCTCTATTTTATTCTTCATATCATTAGACCACAACAATATCTATAAACTATGAACATTTCTGTGCTTCATTTAAAAAAATGATTGCATTTTTTTGTTTCTTGTGTCTACTCTAGTGTCTTGTCCATATGGTAAAGACATATGGTTTTATCATAAAGACATAAACAAATTATGTTGTATTACAGCGTCAGTCCCATGAGCAAATTATCTTCCACTGAATAGGTCCCCCCATACACACAGTAATAATAACTATCACAATAATATTATCTAAAATACAAATCTGACCCTTTCAAATTCCTGGTTAATGTAATTGCATGGCTTCCCATTGCTGACAGGATAAATTACATCCTCCTTAATGTGCCACTGAAAGTCTCTATGATCTAATCCAACACTGACTCTCCATGATGGCTAATATTGTTTATTTCTTTTCCCCTTTGGTATCCAGCAAAGTTCCTGATAGGAAATAAACATCACTTAATTATTGAAACAATAATATTGCTTAGTAAACTTTGTTAGCTGAATATGTACATAAACTACTCTTTTGGTCTCATTTCTGCCACTCTTTGCAATTTGTTCTCTAGCAAGATCAGAAGATATCTCATTCCTCCCTAATCCAGCTGTTTAGACCTCTCTCTCCTCTTTCAATGTACAGATGGAACACTGAATCTTCCCAATCCTCAAGACTCCCAAAATACTCTGTGAGAAATCATTAAAATTGAACTGAAGATGTTAAGAAGTTATAAACTATGTTTCTATTCCTAGTGCTTGGTCATACCTAGCACACAGTATCGAAATGCCCAGAATTATTAGGTCATAGGTGAAATAGTAATTCTAATAAATTATATACAGATATGTACATATATATCACTTATTTCATGTTAGAAATCAGCTCAAAATCTCTTTCATAAAAATGCATTTTTCTACAGAACAATTAGATGCATAAATTCTGATTTAACATGTTTAAGATAGGTATCAAGACTTTGAGTTATTGTTATCAAACATTAGTCAAAGTTTATGTCTGGTCAGGACATATGTCTTTACCATAAAGACATAACAAAGGCAGTATAAGTAATGAGACTGTGAAAGTAAGCTATTTGAGATTACAGAACAAAATGACATGCTGATGATTTCTTCGTTGTGGAGTATGATGGGGAGAGGGGAGTTTCTTTGTGTTTTGAGTCTGTTTCATTAAATGACTTTGATAGATAGCACCACCCAACTAAGACAGAAGATAGCAGCTTAGAAAGCAAACATTTTTTTTACTTATACTGAAAATCAAAAGGATATTCTTAAAATTGTGTATTTCTGATTCTCAAACAACTAAATATTTCCACACTTTTGCCTTTCTTTAACAATTGTACTATGTAATGTACAACAATGGGATAGAACTAATGGAAGTCATAAATTGGAGAGCTCAGATCTTCTATAACCACTCTTGAAAATATTCATTTATAGTTAGAAAATTAGCTGGCCTTTAAAACAAGCACATACTACTACATTATTTGTTTATTGAATATGAATTCTGCACCAAAAGCATAGAGTTCTTATTTTAATAATTCTTATTTCAAATGGCAAAAGTAGAGAGAAAAATGTACTCTAGTTTAAGGATGCAATACAGACTTTAAGCACACAATTGGGGTCAGAACCCAAATTATCTTTTAATTCACTGCCTTTTCCAATCAAAACGTGCTGCCGAACTACTTTATAAACTGCATTTCTCTACTTGCTTTACATGATTTTTGCTACCTTGGACACTAACATTTGAAGACTCAAAATGTTTCTTCCTGTTTTTAATGACTAGTCTGAAATAATTAAAAATCTCTGTGCAGCTCTTCTTGTAGTTTTCTCTTTATCTACAGTTAAATTGTTTTAATATAAGAATTTTTTACATATAGTTAATACAATAACAGTTTATTCTTTGTATCTTCTAATTGTATTTGATAATCTGGTTGCAACTACTTAATACAGTCAGGAGTTTAAATCTGGGATTATAGTGATACTTCCATCTTCCATGTTTTCCTAAAGGAATTCCTGGTGCTAATTTCTGGCCTTTGCATATGTACACATATATGCATACACTGGAGAGGTTAGATCTACTTTAGCATTATATTTCCACATTCACAGGGTGTACCCTCTCTCTCTTTCTCTCTCTCTCTCTCTCTATATATATATATATATACATATATACATATATATGTAGATAGCTAGCTAGCTAGATAGAATGTGGGAATAAAGCTCTTCTAGGCAGAGACTCTAGTGTTGCAATTATTTTAGTAGTGGCTATTGGGTTGCTGGATTGTCTATGGAGTTTGGAAGATGACAAATGCTCCCTCTTCACTTCTAGCCATACTTGATTGGTAATATATCATTGTAGTGTAATCTCACTTCTAGCTTTGTAACATGCATCTTTTAATCTGACCAGTTGTTTAATTCAAATCTAGAAGATTTTATAATTTGGAGAAAGTTATGCTGTCAGTATTTTTAATTGAAGTACTCCTAAAATTTACATTTCAACTTGTTATATACATGAGACTTCTTTTTTGAATTCACCACATTGTAGAAAAATGAAGAAAAGTTTAACACTCAGTAAGTTCATATTGTCAATTGTTTTTCATTAGTTATTGAGATTTAATTGGATAACTGGATAGAATTCTAATGCTGTGTTTTTATGTTTTTATGAATTTCCAGTTCATCATCTTTAGCATTAAATACAATTGTAGAATTGTTGCTATTTGGTATTGGATGGAGCCAAGAGATAAGGGTGAATTGTTAATATGACAATAAGTATAATTACCATCTGCGAAAGGTTTGCTAGGTGCTAAGCTATGCACCAGCATTACACCATTTAATCCTTGCATCTGCAGTATTATTTTAGAGAGTGATAGGCTGCTTGAATTTGAGTTCTGGTTCAAATATTAATGAAACATGGGACCTGATCAAGTTATTTCTCTTCTTCAGTTGTAAAAGAGGATGACTTCAGACTTGTTGGGAGAATTAAATACATTATTGTGCAAAATCTGCCTGGCACATAGTAAGTGCTTGACAAAAGTCAGCTATTATAATTTTTCTGTTTCACTGATTAAATAGTGTAGGTGCATGTTGGCATTAGAATAGGAAATCTGAACTTGAGCATCATTATTAGTGTACTTTACCAATAAGCTTTTGTATACAATTTTGTACATTCAGGTACAAAATTAAGTGAAACAAAAAGGAGTAAACTAGACAAGACTGTTCTTTTTTCATTCAGAACTGCTTAACTTTTTTTGACTAATAGCATTTTAGGCAGTTTCTGTACCAATGATGTGCAAAGTACTCAGCTGGATCTTTGTATCACAAAGAAATAACAGTTATCAATATACCCTTACCAATATTAATATAAAAAGAGAATGAAAAGGTGTGTACTTCGACTTGAATATACATATTCAAAAAGTAAAGAATAATATGCACAGGCTAGCAAACTCATTTCTGCAAACAATGTATCAACCATCAACTTCCTTCTCACTGTTTATTCCATGTTTCTCTTACTTTTGGAAAGAATCTTGACTGGTTAGTGCTTTATACTTAGTGATGTGATCCAATCCTTCATTCTTTATAAGATTTAGCAATCATTTTTATACAGATTTGATGCATGTTCACCAATTCTCACTATTGTATTACATTCCCTCAGGTTTTATCCTAACTATTGCCAGGTCCCATTGTAGAACAGAAATCTTATTTTCCCTTGATAGTCAATGCTAAACAATAGCATAGCTGCAGTTTTTTTAAAACTCTGTCCAAAATCAGGATGAAACTAAAATGATTAGAATGTACCCTCTATTTCTAATCTCAAAACCCATTATTGTATTTATTGGTACACACATAACTTTCTGGGGCCTAAACTAAATAGAAAAGCAAATTCCTGAACTCAAAAGCAAACAATTTATCAATCAGACTCTCAGATACACTTTTAGAAACCTCATCAGCATACCTTCCTCTTCATACTAAGACTTGACTGTGTATAGAAAAACAACTATATCTGTGGTCATTGATTCAAAACAGATAACACATCTTGCAAGTTGACATCTCAACCTTATAAAGCCTTGTCAATGTATTTGTAGTGAGTTAAGTTTCCAGTAAGACATTTGACTAGTCCATTAGGATTATTGCCTCTGGACATCACTTTATTGATTAAAAATGTAAAGTTGGTATTCTTACTAAGCAGTAATATATAAATTGTTTCCTTAACAGGGTGAAAACCCAAATTTAATTAACAGTTCTCAGATGATTCCCCTAAGACTTCAGGTTTGTTTACTATTGTTGATAAATGAGACATTCATCAGTAACATCAGTTAACTGAGCTCATGTGAACCATCACTCTTTTCACCATCATTGCTATTTAAACATCTGAAGTTCTAGATCAAACTTTGGAAAAATGACTCACATTCAAATCCAATATAAATATCTGGGTTATTAAGGCTCTTTTCATAGGGCAGGAAGTTAGAATCCATGTGGGATATAAGCATTTTCATGATCTGAGTCATTTCCAAGTATTCTATTCACATAGTCCTTTCCAAGCCTCCTTTAGTTTTTCAATCACTAATTCTTCACTATCTGACCAGATACTAGTCACTGTCCAAGTGCAGGGAATGAATTCTTACCTTTAAGATGGTGAATTCTTATCTTTAAGATAGTGAAAAGTGTTTTGCCCAGTGCTTTGTCCATTGAGAATATTTAATGAATTATGTGACAAGAGCTCAAAACTTTGTCATTTTTCTCTCATTTAATTTTGTGAAAATTTGAACAAAATAGTCTGTCTCTGTGTATACTGTGAATTAGTGTTCACCATTAGAATATAAACAGAACATTACATAGTCCAAGGGAGAAAATCATACAAAGGAGTAAATTCTGTGAAATCAGCAAATTCTGTTTCTATAAAGAGGCAAAATATTTATGTCTAAATGTGTATGTACACATAGATATTAGAAAGGACACAGTTAACATATAAGAAAAAGTGAAATGTAACTTTCATAGACTACTAAAAAGCACATTTTGTGTTATCTTACAATCTGGTATTCAACATATTCTTGACAGTTTAAGGTTAATACTTCTGAATGCAGTTTGAGCCCTAAGAGGTATAGAGCAAATTATTTAAATTAAGTTATATCTTTTATTTTGGTTCTTATTTTCCAGATCATAATTTTTAAAATCATATCTATTCTTGGATACCACTGGTCATTCTTAAATGATATAAATGCTTCAGGGGATTTAACATATCACTTTTCCTAAAGGGAATTATATTTTCTTTCCATGCCAATATTTTCTAACATTTTAAGATACATTTCAACTGTACATGTCCATAAAACCCTCTTGCTGCCCATCAAATGTGTGGCAGAAGGAAAATAGCTATGGTCTCTTTTGAGAACTTTCTCCCTCCCTCAAGCCATGCTGTAGGAATTGCATTCTTCAGAAGCAGATAGTCCACACTCAAAACACATTCTGATCATATTAAGAGAAAAGAGTGATATCTTCTAGGGAGCTATTTATTTTTTATAATAATTTTACAGAGATACAATCTATACAGTTAAATCACTTCAATATTTTAGCATATTCATAAACATGTGCAATCATTACTACAACAATTTTAGAACATTTGTCATCTCAAAAAGGAAGCTTATACCCTATAGTTATCACCTACTAATCTCTTATTCTCTCTCTCTCTCTCTGTTTCTCTGTTTCTCTGTTTCTCTCTCTCTCTGTCTCTCTCTCTCTCCCCCTTCCCCCTCCAGGCTAAAGAACTATGGTCTATTTTCAATTTTTATAGATTTTCCTCATCTGGACATTTCATATAACTGGAATCACAGAGCATGTGATACTTTTTTTTTTTTAGCAGTTTTGATCATTCCACAAAGCATCAGGATTATTAAGCCAATAAAAGGTGCTGATTGAACACATCTGTGTGCGTAAGTGTTGGCAGTTATTATAGTATTGCTTCCCATAAAGGTCCAGTTCAATTTCTATGTCCTCTAGGTAATCTTTGATGATTGCCAACAGCACTTATGGTTCACATATGGTTAATATGCTATGATTCCTAAGGTTAGTTTTCAGTGCACAGTAACCTAGGTACTATACTAAGTACTCAGTATGCTACATCATTTTATCCTCACTATGAGGCAGATATAACTATTTGCTTTAATAGCTGAAGAAACATTTTAAAAGACTAAATAGTTTTCCTAAGTTTACATAATAAATTATAGACAAACTTTTAAACTCAGGCCTACTTCTTTTATAGCTTGGGGAGAGTTTGACATCCTAAGACCTTATATATTTTATTTGAAGAAATATAGTTAATTACCTACCAAAAATTACATTAAAAATTATCTCAAAATGATGTTTTCAATTACTTTGCATGTAAAATATTAATATTAATTATTAACAGATATTATCAAACAGATAATTAATCATTAACAGATATTAATATCATCAATTGTTTATTAATAATTAATATAGTTATTCTTAATATTAACAGATAATTAATTATTAACAGATATTATCAAACAGATAATTACAAATGTAGCTATTTACTTTTATCTTTTAAAATATATAATGATGTTACAGATTGGAGTTTTGAAAGTTTGTTTTATAAGGCAGATGCTACTTGTTCTCTGTTCAACAAAATAGTGTACTTCTTGTGCATAAGAAAATTTCATTGTTTTACTTATGTTTAAATTTCTGAAATGATAAATTTGCTGTTTAGATAAGAAAACTTTTAGGTATTCGTTCTGTGAAAGAATTTCCAGTCAATTTTTTAATACCTAATTTAGAATCAGGGGGAGTTTTCAATTTCAAGTAAAAAAATGAAATAATGTTAATTTTTCCCCTGAGATCAGCTATTCAAAGAACTCTCTAATATGCTTTTGAAAGTAGTCTTTCTTTAGGACTATTTGGACTGATTAATACTGGTCTGTTGGAACACAAACATAGCTGAGATACATAAATCAGAATATAACTTACCTACTGCTATCATTGATGGGCTTAATACTGTTACCATTATGAAAACTGGAAATATATTATTGCTACATTTTCTAAGACACTTAGTTCCTATTTGTTTATTCATGGTTTAGAATGATGTCATCATTTATTTACTTTATTTCTGCATTATACTGCAGGTAAAATTTCCTTTATTTCTCTAGGTATGAGTGCCATACAGAGTGCTAGAGAGAGAAACTTTTAGTTTTGATAACTTGAATAATAAAACACATTAACAAAATTTCTGAGCAAAATTACGTGCAAATTTTTTGTTTATTGATATGTGCTTCCTTTATATCTCTCAGCTTCAAATGGAAGAGAATATTAGAAATTAGAGTTCTGACATAAAGCTAACAAAATAAGTTACATGCCTATGTCCTATTTCTTTGCTATTCAAAACTAATTTCTCTGGAAGGTGCATACATGGAGTATATGGACAGTCCTGAGTGTTTCCCGATGAAATGAGTTGATGTGTTTACTGTTCCATAAACTGCACCACAGGAGGGTTGAGACACACGGCAGTTGACATGCTTATCATTTATTTTAATTATATATGCTTCAGTCTCTTTGATTTGAGGTTTCTTTGCCCAACTTAGGCAGTCAGGACAGGGAAGGGAGCAAGCAGATACTCTGGAAGATTAAATTTACTTGAATGACTTTAGACAGTCTCTTTAGGAATCATTCCTGTTGTTTTTTCCTAAGCAAGGGGGTGGGGGGCATTCCTATTACAGATGCCATAACAATTTCAGAAGGCATGACTGAGCATCTTGACTGTGTGAGAATAAGAACGCTAATTTCGTTTGGAGACCAGAACTGTCACAAGATACCAGCTGAAACTAGAGGTCATATTTTGGCACATGTCTGGATGAGTAGGTTCTGGTTTCCCAGAAAAAATGGGCTCAACCTATAGAACTTCTCTCCCATGTGACTGATCTCAATGAGGTCTTCCTTAAACACAACTCTTAATTACAAACTCTTTCCTTCCTTCCTTAAGCTTCAGATTTATGGGTAGGGCCTGGCATTTACCATCCAGTTAGGTATTGATGGCCCTGCTCTTTGCTACTCCAAACCAAATATACCACACCACTTTTCAGAGAGATTTGACCAACTGAACCCCAGACAGGAAAATATGAGTGAAAACTATGAAACTGCAATATTTCAGTCTCATTAATTTAAAAGGATCTTTGTAATGCATAGTCTATTATTTCTAAATTACCATTACGTGGCTTTAAATAATAAACCATAGCATCAAATATGATCTCCTAGAGCTTTTATTAACTTAACTAAGAAGACTTAGTTAAGTCTTCTTAACTAAATATATGTGATTAGAATAACTAATATAAAAGCATTTCCAGCTAAATGAATTAATACTCTGATTGTCAAGTCAATGTTTTTAAAACTTATGCCAGAACGTGATTTTAGTATGAAAAGATTATGAACTTAACTCAAGTTTTCGAAAACCAAGTATCTTAGCTATATAGATAACTTGTTCTTAAATGTTTAATATAATTTTAAGGCTAGAACTTAAATTTTGTATTTGAATTAATGTTTTAAATCTTTGTTTAAAGCTTACAATTTAAAATTTATTTATATTTAAAGATGCTTAGCATTCCTTCCAAGTACTAACAAGGCTTGAAATGTTTGACATTACTTTTGATCATTAAGGAAGGTCATACATTTTTAGTATTGTTAATGTATTGATATTTATAATGTTCAGAATAATCAAAATATGAGAACAATGCAAACTAATTATCCTGCAATAAAAAGAAAAATTAAGTACAGTTTTAATACAATCATGTAAAATAAATAAATCTCAAATATATATATATATATTTTAACTGATTTTAGAGGTGTGAATATTTACTGTCTATGCAAGTCTAATCCATAGGAAATAGCAAAACCTTCACAATATTTTATTTTATGTTGATGTTTTAAGTTATAAACATGAAGAGAACTACTATATCTTTAAATAACTTACATAAGTTTTCTGGAAAAATATATATCCTGCTGTTTTCTTTCTTACTAGCTTATCAATTAAGAGGCAAGCGTGTTAGAATTCAGAGATAGAGTATATACAGGCAGAGAAAGCATTAGAGATCAGAACTAGGAGTGGGGCACTTTTTTTTAAATCTCTTTTTATTTTATAATCATTTTGCCTGGTTTATACTACTTGTTCAATAAATAGTTCCAGCAAATTAATGAATGAACTGGGAATGAATTCCTCTAACCTTTGACAATTAGACTGAGTTGCTCCTAACTCCCATGGAAAAAAAAACACTCTTTGAAGTGCATACTTGACATAATCCCTGCTGAGAAGCATACTTTTAAAAACATTTCTTTTTAAAAAAGAGAGAGCCTTAAATGAAATTTTTATAGCCTGTCACACATTATTTATTTTCTCAATGATTAAGCAGTAACATCAATAGAAGATTTATAACTTTTCAAATTTGTTTAAAAATCTTAATAAAACACATCTACTTGATTTGTAATAAAACCTTTGATTGCAGCTTTAATGAAGATACATATTCTGTGTTTAAGAATTTTAACTTTCTCCTCACACATATAGTGTAACTCTTCATCATAATTTTACTAAGTAGAGTAATGAGTATACTTTCATATTTCTTTCCACTTCCTAAGACTTTCATTTACAGTTTCTTATCAAAGACAGCAGACATCCTACATCTGTCTTCAAACCCTTCACAAAGTTTTGAAGTCTAGGAGGAGCTTCATATGGGGTTATCTCTCTACTTTTTGCAGCCTGAAGTCAAATAACTTGAGTGTAAGAAACACTAAAAACAAATAATATATTGTCTTAAGCCTTCAGTTTCTCTTCCTTTTCCAAATAAGAACCACATTGTATGGTGTGTCTGTGGAATTTTACAGTTTCCTACAGTGGAAGAAACGCTGAGCAGACCTTTACTATTCTTCAGATATTCTGGACCTTAAGATAAATATGGTGCTTGATTTAGAGGCAGCTATAACTTGGAATGAAGTGATTTGTGAGACCATTTCATAAAATTTCAAATGTATTTTGTCATGACAAACAAGTTTTTCTTAATTCCCCATCCCATTAGAATTGCTGACTTTTTGGGAGTCAATTTGGCTTTTGCTTAGCTTTTCTTCAAGGCCTTTGCTCTTAGATATTGTGGTTTGGGCCCTATAGTTTCCAGGAGAGTGAGAGTTCCTCTCTACCATGACTATGATTCTGGTGTTTCCACATTAATTTTCCAGAGCTCTAGCTCCCACTTGTGTACAAGGCAACAATTCAAGAATATAAAATGAAATTTTCAATGACACAAATATAAATATTAATGATTAAGAGAGGAAATACAAATTGTTTCATTTAAAATTTTTTCTTAGGATACTAAACAATGAAGACCGAGAGATGGAGGAATGTTGAGACTAAGATGAAAAGTCTCCCCATAAAGGTTCTAGGCAAGATATCATGTTGGAAAAAAATGGACTTTTATTCAATCCCGCTTATTTTTGGTGCCTGTTTTACAGATCTTATCATTATTCCTAGACTTCCCCACTTCCCCAGTTACCAAGTCCTTATCTTTGGAAATGCAAATCAAAAGTATAATTAGAACATTTACCTGTGAGAGCAGTTCCTATCAAAAAGATTGTAAACAGTGAATATGAAGAAAAAGGAATGCTTGTACACTGTTAGGAGTGTAGATAGTTCCATTTCCTGGAAAATAGCATGGGGTTTTCTCAAAAATTTTAAAAAGTTCTACCATATGATCCAGTATTCCAATCCTAGGTATCTACTGGAGAGAAAATACAGTATTTGAAGAGATGTATACATTGTTATGTTCATTTTATTACTATTTACAATAGCCAAATAATAGAAATCACCTAACTTTCAAGAACAGATGATTTAATTAAGATGATATGATATGCACACACAGAATATATATTACTTATAAAAAAGATCAACTCTTGCCACTTTTGATCACAGAGGGAAGGAGAGTGGACATTTGTCAGAAAATACTGAAATTTTTTGCTCTATGTGGAATCTAAAGATACAAGACAAAGAGATAAAAACAAACCTTAGAAGTCTCACTAAAAATTAAAGCTACCGGTGGGGGAAGGTGGAGAGTAAGTGGGATGAGGGAAAATGGATTATGGTGGAGAAATATTGGTTCTGTGATGGTAACTGTGGTGTGGGAACTCACATCTAAAAAGGTATGATCCTATATACCTGAATCATATACAATACTATACAACACTCACCATTATCATCAATATTTATCTTTGAATCATATATGAGTCTATATTACATCAATAAACAAGTGGTAATTCTGAAAATGTTAACTTTTTATACCTATCACTGTTTCAGGGAGTGTATGTTTTCCTTTTGATCTAATGAATGAATGATCTCTGCTCTGAAATTTTAGATGTTTTTTGAAATCGTACCTATGTTTACCTTTATGGTTTTTGTCTTGTCAAGCATAGCAAACCTTCTCTGCTTGACTGATCTATTTTTTTTTTCTGTCAAGAAAAATATTTTCAAGCCTAACATTCTTAACAACTTAGCAAGTTTTACTATAACAACTAGGAATAGATTAAAAAATTGTGCTCTTTTTTCTTCATAGAAAAAAATTGAGGAATCACCAGCTAGGAAATTTGAGTTAAGTTGATATAATATTTATCTCTATTTTAGTATATGTTAAGCCAATAAGAATAAAGTCAATTCTTGAATGGTTGTTTAGGAGATAAAAGCAAGAAATTAAGGATCAGATTTAGGTAGTAGTCAATTAGAGTAAATACAGCTCTAAGAAATAGAACAAAAATTAGCCTTTCCCGAGGTCAGAAGAAACGTCTTGACTTATGGGGTTTGTTAATGTATAAGACCTGTAATATCTTTTTTCTTATCAGAACAGAAATTTCAATGTAAAATACTGAATCTTAGCCCTTTAAATGGAATGACCAAGTCTATACATACTTATGTCTCTAATGTCATATCTGAATGCAAGGATGTGGCTTGCAATTGGGTAAAGTGACTCAGAACTTAATCAGTATTCTGAAGACAGATGATGATTAGCTTTAAAAATGGTTTGCTTTATCTCTCATTATTTCCCCATCTGATGTGAAGCACTGGTAATATTAACAAACTCTAATCCAAGGTGAAGCACATGTTTTTACAAAACATAAGGAGATTTTAAGTGTACATCTCACACAGAAGGTTTGGCTGGGCAACTGACTTGTCACTTTTAATATAGATGACTTCAAATAACACTATGTCTACTAAGGGTTCATATCTTTTCCACATACTGAATATACTTTCAAATAATAGTTTGGGAAGATAAAGAATGAAGACATGAAATGGAGAGGAATGTCCTCTGGTGGAAGTTTCTTCCTTACAGTTATTAAGATAGAAAGATATTGTAGGATAATAAGGGGGAGAAAGCACACAAACTTTTAGTATCTTAAAACCATGACTACATGTAGTGTATCACCAAAGGGGGGAGGTGTTGGGAGTCAAAGGGGGAGTCAAAGAGAATCAAGCTAAAATACTATGGTGGAAGATATGGGTGTGTTAGTGGGGGGTGTGTTGTGGTAACTTATATCTGAAAAGATGAGAATCTGTGTTCCTAATCGCATACAGTGTTAGAAACCATTGTTACTGTTAAAATATACCAAAAAAAAAAAAAAAAAAAGAGGATAGCCTGTTCCTACTCCCTCCTGAGCCTGGTCAACTCAGATTGTCCTCTTGTTCTATCTCCTTTTATTTCTGATCTTTTATTTCCCTTTTCTTAAGCCTGCCGCTATCATCTCCTTTGTCTGCCTGCCAAAACCAAAAACAACAAATTAAATTTTTTTCTAAATCAATATATCAGTTAATATAATAATTTATCAGTAAGACATTTCTACATCAAATGCTAGAATCCAAATTTCATAACCATAGTAAAATGAGAGAAAATAAAAATCAGTTGTAAAAATCAGAAATATATGAAACCCTGGGCAAGCAGCTTAACTGTATGTCTGTATATGTATTTCATTCTTTGGAAAAGTATGATGGGTGAACTAAAGGACTGGGGAGATGCTTGTAGTTTCTAAGTGACATTCTTATTTGAAAGAATTGTGACAGTTCAAAAAACATTTGGCAGCTAAAGTTTTCATAAAATAATTTTCTGAAAGACATGTTTTAAACAAAATTACTATAAAATATATCTAGTCCAGTGAATATTTCAGGAGTTTTTACCACATAGTTTTGTGTGTGAGTGTGTATATAAAATATATATAAAAATACTAATTAGGTTAAATTTGCCTTTGTAACTTGTTAATATGATTGCCTTTTAAAATTGAAACCAGACATTCAGAAAGTTACTTGTGATAAAAGAAAATTTGCTACCCTAATTTTAGTTAAATGCCTTGCATGTTTTATAAGATTTGATGATTTCAATATTTAATTTTTGGAATAAAGTTTTTCTATTCACTTATTTTTCAGTTACTTTTAGACATAATAATGCTAATGGCACTTTCCGAGTTTCAGTAAATTTATGAATATTGTGTCACTTAGCCCTCACTACAAAACATGAAATAGGTTTTATTGGTCCCTAAAGAAATGGATGCAAACAGAGTCTAAGTTCTATGACTAAGATCTCACAGCTGGTAAGCAATGGGACTGAAAGAAGGCTCTACTTTAAACATATTGTTCTTTCCATTGTGTCATTTTATCCTTAAGAGTATGAGGATAAATTTGCTTTTGCTACAAAACTGTGTTCAATATTGCAGGCATTTATGAGTTGTCCACTATAAATATGAGAACACCAAGAGTTTTTAACATAATGATAATTTGCATTGTAACTTGTTTTTCAACTTTTGACACCTCAATTCCCACAGCCATTAGAAAGATACCTCAAAATATATTGTGAACATTAAATGAGATTAATTCTCCTAAGGCTTTACATTCTTACTAGTTCATGCTACTCTCTGATAGCTAATAGCTGTGATTATTGTTTTAATAAATGTATAGTAGTATAGAAATGTGTAAAACATTTTCTATGCAATTTTATCATCAACTTGAAACAAGAAAGAATATTGATAAAATATCACCATTTAAAATATCACCATTTAAATTAATTTAACCAGACCTGTTAGTATTTAACTATGAAGCAAATTATGATTAAAACGGCTATTATTGTCTTTTTATGTGAAAACCTTATGTTGGACTGAAATTGCAACTCTGAATGCAATTTAGTTTCCTGATTATGTAATGACCCCTTTCATAGGCATATGGTTTATACTGCTAAATGATGGACACATTTGTATCATCATATTCCATGATTGTGGGCAAATACCTTCTATATAGAGGCAGAGAAAAGGACAGATGCTGTTATGAAGACAAAAATGGCTTCAAAGTGCATTTCAGATAACTAGCTGCAAACAGTTCTTTGAAAATGCATGTCAGTATTGTTACTTACACAAACTCCCCCACTGTCTTATTATGTTTATGTAGAAAATGAGTTCTCTTTCAAATCATCTCAAAGCTGTACATATTAAAATAAGTAAAATATGAACCATCTCACAGTAACAAGGTCATAGAAGGGTCAATTTTTTAATGCTAGTCACATCTTCTAAGAGATACAGATTTTTATGAGACATTATTCAGCAGAAGCAAAAGATACAGTAACATTGAAAATCAATCTCACCCAGGATAATCTTAATTTAAATATACTCTGTTTCAACAATTTCTGTTCTCTGTTTCAACAATTTCTGGTTTTGTATGTGTGTTTGAAATTGTCAGTGGGTTTTTCTGTTGAGTGAAAATAATTGTAATGTTTAATGATAATTTTCACAATGGAATGGAAGTTAAGCAAGTTCAATTCTCTCATCACAAAAATAAGCAGTTCTGTGATTTTGAATCTTAAGTATTGTTATTACATGGTCAGAGATCAGAGGAAACAATAGAAGACTGTGAGCACTATCTATCAATGACTTAAAAATATATATGGTTCCTGTGACTAATGGAAAATAAAAATGTTTCTTTGCAAATTTCTGTAGATCTCAATTTTTTCTTAGAGGAGGGGAGTTTTAAAAAGATTATACATATGGCTATCTAGTGAGAAAATTCTCTAATATGTGCTAAAATCATATTAGTAAATTTTATAGTAAAAGGAAAAGTAATATTTTGATTTTTTTTTTATTTAACTACAGAGATGTTAGACATTGACTTTAAAATATTCTGGAAATTACTGTATAGTATTTAATTTATAGTACAGTGTATTGCAGTATAAAATGCATTTACAGTATAGGAAATATTACCTGGAAAAATGAGGGTGCTCTCTAGAAGGAAATACAGGTTACCCAGAATGGCAGATACCTAGGTTTCCTAGAGTGGTAAGAGAGGGGAGACATTCAACAAATGATAAATATTTATTGAATGCCTATCATGTGACCAGCAGTAATAAAGAACACAATAGAAGCAGAAAAAGCAAAATCCAGGAGAGGGGAAAATGGCAGCTCATTAAGGCTGAGGGAACTGAGAAGGCTGAGGTGAGGAGATTCTGCCTGCCTTAGGCCTCACAGAAATCTCTTCTGTTGTAGCCTCCTGGTACTGCTGATACTTGGAGGCCAAATCATTCATTTTGCTCTAGGCCTTGCTGACCTTCAGCTCTTCCATTTCCCACCTGTGCACCAGTGGAGGAAGACATTCTAACACAACATGGCTGAGAACTGCTCCCAGATGACATAGTTCAGTCTACAGTTACCATGGGTTCAAAAGCAAACCTTGAAGAACCCCAGTTGGTTGTACTGCTGCCAATAAAGGTCACTATCATCTTGAGGCCACAGGGTGGGCTGTCATAGTCTTGTCTTTGTTGGGGATCCATGCCCAAAGTAGCTGCTGCTTCAATAAACATTTGCTCATGTGCTTCATTCATGGACATCCACCTATGGAAGACAGCAGCTATGGTCAGGTGGTAAGTGACAATGGCAGGGGTCACAGGCAGCCATCATGTTCTTGGCATCAAAGACCTGCTGCCTGAGTTCCGGCACAGTGAGGGCCCTGTACTGTGAGCTTCCATGTCTGGTCAGAGGGGCAAAGCCAGGCAATCCGGTTGGCACCATCTGTATAGTGGCTCTTGCCCAGTTGTTGCCTGCTTCAGACTGACCAAAATCAAAGTAGTCTGAATGAACATCTGAGTAAAAGGACCTAAGTGAACAGAGTCCATGGTCCTGGGTTTTAGATTCATCGAGATAGTTCAAGGGGCATATTTACACCTATGTCTTCATAAATAACATGCAGTCATCCAGCTGCAGGCCACTGTGCCCTGTTAGGTGCTGGTAATCAATGCCATGTTCATGACTGATCATGTCCAAGAACTTGGCACCCATCTGGTTTCCACCCTGACCAGCCTGGATATAGACAATTTCCCTTTTGGTTCAGAATGTAATTTTTTTGTTTGCCTTGAGGTGTTTCCAGGGCAAGGGAATGCTACATAATTATTTTTCTCTGTGACTGGAGCAGCAAGGTCTCAACATGGTGATAGAAAGTTTCCAAGAGTAGTAAATGTTTTTAAAAGGGAGTTCCTACAGTAACCTTTAAATGGGTTTAAGAATCAAAGATGTAAATTTTTTTTCATAATTCTGGAGAACTTGAAATGATGTGGAAACATTGTTGTAATGTAGTTTTAATTTTTGTATTACTTTTTGGACACGTATTTCTTTAAAAAAAGTGATTTCAGCCCCAAATCTGCTCTTCTGTAATTTCAAACACTAGGTGTCTCTCTAGTGCCAGTTTCACTTTATTAGCTATGGAAAGCCTGAGTTCACAGTAGTTACAAAGGATTCCAGAGCAAAGAAACTACTCAGTGCTGGCTCTGAGGAGAGGGGTATCTTCTACCATGTGTATCTTAGATTCCAGGTATCCATGTAGTTAAATTTTAGCTATGACTTTTTGTGATTTACATATATAACTGATAATTCTTTAACCTTTGTATAGTAGAGGGTTTTTAGAGTGTGTATTCTGTCCTTAAAGCAATCTTATAAAGTATTATCTCAATTTTTACAGGAGAAACTAATGTCCTAAAATGCTATTTAACATTAGTAAGTTGATACAGCAAATTGTGATTAACCTTCTATTCACTCACCAATTCTTTGATTCTAAATCCATTACTCTTTCTCTACATAAAACTTTTATTTAGATTAACATATTTAAATGACTTCTTCTTGGCAAATATTTTTATGAACTATGTATCTGTCAAATTGACATACAAAATATAAACTGGACCATCTTTAAGGCATATCCTAGCTCTTTCTTTTAGTAATATCCAAAGGTGTCATAGTTTACTGCATTCAATTCTTTCATAAAGCCCTATTAGGAAAAAAATGTTGTAGTTAATAGTTAATACTTACTAATATGCCTATATATACTCAAATAATATTTTGGGGTGAGAATGCTACCCCACCCCCTTTAGTCTGAACCTTGGGTAACCCTGGTGTGAGATTAGCTTTGAAGAGGTATACGTGTGAGCCTACATTCCTCTGTGTACTTTACTCACTGCCAGGAGAAACATTTAATTTCCTGGTGGGAGAAAATTATCTTTAAAGGAAGAGTCCCAGTCTTTCTATTGTTACTCTGAGGTTCTCTGGATGGTTTCAGTCTCAGAAGGCACAAATAAGGTCTCTCATAGCTACTGGTTAAATAAATATAATAGGAAATGTTCCTTTTCACTAGTTTGTGTATTTAACACGATAATAAATCAGTTCATTTTTTTGATATATTAGGAATACTGTCAGCCAATTTTGCAACTGTATCTTAGCAAAGTTATTGCTAGATTGTTTTTCTTAAAACATATTAAAAAAGGGAACTGTGAAATTAACTGTAGCAGTAGATTAACAGTTTTGTACAATTTACAATGAGATATTTAAAGCTAACATACAAAGCATCTCTTACTAACTTTGAAATCTTGTCAAAGTAATAAACAGAAACCTTTTTCTTGGTGCAGTTTAAAGTCTTGAACTCAGTAAATCAAAGTTTCTGCTATAATATAAAAGTAAATATCACTTTTGACATAGGAAAATGAGAAATGCAATCATTTTAAGAAAAAAATGCTCATTCAGGAAAGATATTTTAAGTAAAAATAAGTACACACTCATGAGGAATTCTAATTTTATTCATGTTTTAGTTTTATGTGCAAATTAGTTTTATCATTGGACAGGAGACATTGTTTAATTTTAGATATTCCATTTTCATACTAGACACACTAGACACTAGTTTCTAGACACATATTGTTTATTTTTCTTTCTCTTTTCATATAATGGATTTAGTTCTCTATTTTCCAGTTGATAGGTGGTTTGTCTGGCAGTAATAAGCATTGGTCTGGACACATCTGTGCCTGAAACTGCATTTCTTGCTGGTGTGATGATGGAGAATTTACCTAATCTTTCTGTGGCTATTTCCTCATCTGTTACATCTTGAGAAAAATAACATTGGTTGCAAGTCAGGTTGGGGGATGAGGTGCAGAACTGTGTATAATATGTTCAGCTAAAAGCCTGGAGTATGGTGAATAGTCAATGACTGGCCCCATGGCACTTTTGTAAAGAAACACGTCTATTCCAGCACGTCTATTCTCCTTCCAACAATACATGCTGTTGCTTATTCATTCATTCATCAACAAAGGTGAATAAATGAACTTTAAATATGATTTGTTTGAAATTTAAAAATGAAATAAATTTAAAATATATCTTCAGAGAACATCATAGAGAAACCTAAGATGAGTTATTCTTTTGTCTCCCCCCGCTCCAAGATAAATTACTCTCCAAAGCAATATATACAGTTTTTGTAAAAATATTTATTATCCTTGGAAGACTTTATTTTTAGGGGAAAATATAGTTTTCATTTTTTAAAAGATAAGCATCATAAAGAAACATTTAGCCAGTTTTCTTTTTTTCCAGAAATAGTCAATTTGGCACGTGCTCATTCATTAGCAGTTATTTAGTGGAAATGCAATTCTTTAAAAAAGAGGGATTTTTGAAAAAGATACTGGTCGTACAATAGCATGGTGTGTTCATCTTTGAGGTAGTTTTTAAAGTAATTGCATAGGAAAAGATACAGAGGACAAATTGGAGAGAAAAGAAAACTCATAGGACCAGGAGGCAGCATGGTTAAAGATGTTAAGGAGAAATATGAAGGAAAGAGTATAAGACCAATGGACAAATAGAATTGATTGCTTTACCAATGTTTTTAATGGCAGCAATTCAATAACAAAAGTTAATCCCTCCTTACACCACAACAAACACAGAGATCATTCTCTGTTCCTCTCTAAATTGTCCTGTATGTCCTAGAATAATTCATATGAAGCAAAGAACTCTCTTTGCTTCAATCATCTCTTGAGCATGAGGTAGAAAAAGGCCTGATTGTTTCTCTTAGGTATCTTTCAGGAAATACATGTTATTTGCAGATAAATAATATTAATTGAATATTTCACTTTACATTAATCTTTTTGCACAATATAGATAAAACTAAATTCAAACTCTTCTATCAACCTAATTGTCTACATCTTAAGATTATGAAGCTTCCTCTAAAGAAGAATGACACATTCAACACTTAAACTTTAGAGCTTCTGGGGTGTGCAGTAGTTCAGTCAGATATGGAGTATCTAAAAAGGAGTTTTAATAAAAATAAAACATTTTTTGAAGTGTGCTTTTTATGAAAATAACTAAGTAAAATTATGAATTATTATATTATTCTTTTAAAATCATTTCCAAAATTATGCTATAAAAGCATTTTTTCAGCAACTTAGAACTGTTCTATTTTACCGTCCTTATTTCTTCTTTTCTTCTTTCTCCACCTTGTCTTCCCTCTAACTCTAAGTTTAGATGAAACTGAAACAAATGACTTTTGATATGCAATATCCCTCTGGAAATATGGGTTCAAACACATTTTAAGTCACAAGTGGAATGAGTCAGATGACCCCAATTTGTTCTACAACTTTCTGTGTTGATTTCAGAATTACTCTTGCCAAACAAGTTTGAGGGGAATCTAGTGTTGAAATAAAAGAAGTAGAAGTTGGCTTGTTTTAAAATGACTTTAGCTACTATTGATATTTTCTCGTTTTCATTATTTAAGAAATATAATGAAGATCAGCAATGAAACTAGAAATCCAATCTTGGAGACAGTAGGGTATATATAAATTAGTTAAATGATGTTAGCTTGTGTTTGTGTACATATATGTGTGTGTTTAACAGATTATATGTGATACTTTAATTTTTTTACTAGCAAAATTTAAGGTCAAAATATGATTTTCAACTATAAATATTTCACCTAAGTAGATTGGCTACAGAGCTTTGTCCTAGTCAAGCTGCTATAAGAAAATACTGTAGAAATACAAATAATAGAAATTTATTTCTTGTACTTTTGCCCAAGAACAGACAACTAGCACGACTAAGCAAGACTCCTTAAGTCTCTTTAAAAGGGCTGTTTTGAAAGAGGCATTTTTTTTTAATATTTGAAATTATGCCTCATAATATTCATAAGGATGTATCATGTATTTTATCTCAATTAAAGAGATTTTTAAAAATTTCCTGTTCATCCTCTTTCCAAACCTATCTATTTTAAATTAATTATTTTAAATTGAAGTGTATACAATCTCCCCCATCAGGTATTACCACCAAAGTGCACCTGCCTCTAAAATCACCCATATTTCAACACCATAATCCACTGTGCTGCCTTTCCTCTTTGTTCTTTCCCCTCCTCCTTTTGGATACTTCATTTCTATAGTCACTTTGTTTCAAGGATGAATTTTTAAACCTGTCCTTATCTGAGCCATAGATTGGTTTCTGCATATTCCTTATATTAGCGACACCATCCAGTACTTATCTTTCTCCTCCTACCTTACTTCGCTTAGCATTAGTCCTTCCAGTTCTGTTTATGTTGCTGCAATGGCATGAGTTTATCTTTTTTTTTAATCACTGAGTAACATTTCATTGTTTATATATAACACATTCTCCTGATCCACTCATCTGTTTTGATCTTGACTTGTAGTTTCCTGATGATAAACATTGTATCCATTTGCTTGTTTGCAGTCTGTATATCCTCTTTTGAGATGTATTTAGTTATTCTGCCCACTTTTGATTGGATTGTTTTATTTTTTTTTTAAGTTGCAGAGTTTTTGTAGAGCTTGGATTCAATTTACCAATATTTCACTAAAGATTTTTGCATTTGTGATCATTAAGAAATTGGTGTGTAGTTTATTTATTTATTTATTTATTTTTGCTGTGTTTTGTTTTTGGGTTTTGGTATTAGAGTAGTGTCGATGTTATAAAATGTAATCCTTGACTTTTGTTTTTTGAGAGAGTTTTGATTAGTTTCAATTTTCTTGCTTGTAATTGGTTTGTTTGGGATTTCTATTTCTTCTGTATTCAGCCTGGGATAATTGTATAATTCTAATAATTTGCCCATCTTTTCTAGGTTATTAAACTTGTTAGCATATAAATGTTCATAGTAGTTTTTGTTTATCCTCAAATTTCTATAGCATCAGTTGCAATTTCTTCTCTTTCATTTTTGACTGTTCATTTGATATTTCACTTTTATTTATAGATGTCTTATTTTATTCTCATATGGTAGAAGGGGTGATGGAATCTGTGGGATTTCTTTTATAAGAGCACTAATCTATCTGTGAGGGTTCTACCCATATAACCCAAGCTTCTCCCAAAAGCCCCATCTCTTAATGCCATCACTCTGCACATTAGAATTTGAACATATGAACTTTAGGGGGGCATGTAATTTATACAACAACAGAGCCTAACATTTAAAGCAACTGAAAAATGTGACTGCTTCTAGATTATTAATAGTTAATTGCGTTTATCAATTCATTTAGGTATACAGATTTTACCTTCTATAAGGAGGGTATCGTGCCTTAACTGATAGATTTTGATATTTGGCTATTTCATCTGACACTACATAGAAATGATGGCCACACACCAACTTTCCCCCCTGATGTATGATTAACTCAAAGAAAGAAATTTACTGGGCTGGCAAATATGAAGAGAAATTTCAAAGTCAGAATCACAAAAGAAGCAGTCATATATTACTCTGGGGCATGGAGGTAGAAATAGGGCATATGCCTTAAAAATTGAAGACTGGGATTTTGGCACATATATAGGGATTGATCAGAGGCTTTCAAAAAATATAGAAACTCTTAAGGTTTATTCTTTCAATGGAATAGGGCCTACACAAGTTTTTCCATCAATCTAAGGAAGTAATAAGAAATATTACTATTAAGAATTATGGTTAAAAAGAGAAAACAAAGTTTTCTTAGAGAAACTGAAGCTCCAGTACATTGCCAGGCTTGAATTGACTTCCTTCATGGACACTATTCCAAACTGAGAAAATAACTTGTGTATTATGTGTGAATTATAGAGAAATTAGAAAGTCAGGTAAACCCAAACTAAAAATATAGGCCTTTATAGATGAGACAACTCATAGGAATATAAATATTTTATTTTCATAATTGCCCTTCACTGGATTCTAAAGACATCTTTTCATTGATCTCTGACAACCTTCCCATTTCCAAAGTTGTAATCATACAAACCATACAAATGGATGCTGTTTTTGTGGAGCAAGTGTTTCTTCAGAGAATCCTATCAGTGTCTTTTCCTTGTGTTGTCACTAGTATGGGAACCTGGCTTCCTTTTCTCTTTAGTTTTTGCCACAGTTCATGCCTCCATAGATTCATGATGGAGAGTAGGGTGCACTAACGCAGTTTAGGGCATCAGAAAATTCTAAGAAACTCACTCATTGTGAAGTCAAATGCTTATGACGTCACTGCATTTTTTCTCTTGGCATGATTTTTCCTGTCCATGTTTCCATATTCCTGCAACATCAGGCCCACTTCTGGCCAAATAAATAGCATGGTTGCCCACTATTACTTAGAAGGAAACAAGCAGTTTAGATAAGCCCAAGCTTGTTTTAGTGGTTCTCTTTGCTTCTCTGTTTCCTGGTTTCATGGAGGAAAAACATATTTCTACCATGTGTGAGGAGAAATAAAACCTTTCTTCATGAGTTATGTATACCAAAGTCAACATTGTATTTTCCTTATACAATGAACAAGGAGTGGGGGGTGGTACTATTTCTTTTAAGGAATATTGCCTTTCAACAATCCTTTCATGGATGGATGATATCAACAGTTGCAAAACTAGTGCATTTAGGTGCTTAGTGCTTTCATCTTACCTATGAGGCTGTGAAAAGTCACTTCTGGTGCCCAGGATCAAATAACAATTTGTTATATAAAAGTGAAAACAAAATTAAGGCATACTCAGGACTGAGAGATTATTATTCTTTGCAAAACCTCAAGTGTCCAATGACAGATAAATGGCTTAAGAAGATTTGGTACATAAACACCACCGAATCTAGTCAGCAATACCAAAAACAAAGAAGGAACTCTTGCCATTTGCAACAACATGGATGGAACTAGGGGTGGTGGGAGATGGGTGATGCTAAGTGAAATAAAATAGTTAAAAAGAGAAAGACAAAAACCATATGATAGAGTAGCAAATCAAAGGAACAGGGAAAAAAAGCCAAAATAAACCTTAGAGATTTGACTGAAGAATTGAGGTTATTAGAGGGAGAAGAAGAAAAAGTGTGGATAGCAAAAGGTGAATGAAATGGATCCAGCAGAATAAGATGGAGGTCTATGGGTGCCTTGTTGGCAGCTGTCATGTAGGAACATGAATAAATGTGGACATATACCTTTGAATCATACACAATGTTGTAAAGAAGTTACCTCAATAAGTAATGCACAATAGTCCTGAATTATTAATTCAATAAACATGGCTTCATCATTTGAAAAAGAAATCCTACTGAACATTTACTTATTAAATACAAAATTGGTTTAAGTGTTTGACTGGCCACTATACACATGTATGTTTTCCATACAAAAGGAAACATTAAATTATGGATTTTAAAAAGGATACATAACAAAAAATAGGATACAACAATCAAATATGCATTCACATGTCTGCAAAAAAGCCTGACTAACTTGCAGATGAATTTAAATAGTTCATGATAAAAGCATTAATAAAAATATGGTGATGACTAATTTTTAGTGCTTCAAGAAACAGTGCTTTCTTGAAGCACTAAAATTGCATGGAAAATTTAGAGACAAGTGGAATTCAAGTTTTCTTAGATCCATTGTTTTTCTAGTGGGAGACAATGATGCTGACTCAATTTTTACTCTCCTAGGTCCAGAATATATGGTAACTATTTTAGGAGCAACATTATAAGAGGCACACAGATTAAAAAAAACAATAAAAGACTTTGCTTAATAAAGGAAAGAGGAACAATATAGGAATAAAAAGAGCAGAAAAAATAAAATTAAAAACAAAATGAGACACTAAAAAAATCAAAGCAGAACGGTAGCAAATGTCAAACTACTACTAAATTTAGATTTAAATCAAAATTTAAATCTAAATTTAAATCAAAACTTATTGCAAGACAATTTAAAGTTAGTTTTAAAAATTCAATTACATGTTGTTTATGAGAAACATGTATGTATTTATGAAACATGAAACATTTATGTATATGTATGTATTTATGAAACATGAAACATTTATGTATATGATACATAAATTATAAAAATGGAAAATCATGCCAAAATGAAGTTAAAAATTTGTTTTTGTGGTATTAATAAAAAGTAAAACAAACCAAAAGGACTAATGGCTAAAGAATGTCTTAATTCCCTGAAAAGATAGAACCACTATGAAAAATCTCTGAGATTGAAAACTATATAACATAAAACATTGCTAACATTAAAGTTGAAATTGACAATTTGTTAATTATAGTGGAAGGTTTTGATAGATTGTTTCTATAAAAAATGAAGATTCATATACAAGACTACATTCAGCAAATAGGGAGAATATTGTTTAAAAAAAATCTCATGGAATATTTTTAGATTTTGTTTAAAAAATTTGACTATTGTTAAAGTTGCTGTTCTTAATTAAGAGTTGTATGTATTTTTATAGATGTCTTTTATAAACACCTAGACAATCAAAATACAGAACAGTTGTTTGTATCATTCCAGGAGAAACCACCTCATGCTATACTGTAAGAAATGCTTTCCCTACTGCTTATGTCTGGTAATCACTCAGTGTTTTCTCTTTTTGTTGTCACTAGTGTGAACAACTAATTAGTTCTCTAACCTATAGTGCTGTCTTTTTTTAGAAAGCAAACTACATGGAGTTACATATTAGAGTCTATGGAGAAAGGCTTCCTTTTCTTAGCTTATTATCCGCATGTGCATCAGTTTCTTGTACTATCAACAGTTTATTTTTTTAAAATGCTGAGTGTATTTCATTGTATGCATAAATTATGTGCCATAATTTATCTGTTCATCAATTCAGCAGTATGTGTGTTTTCAATTTCTGGTGATACTAACATTTTTTTTTAATTACTGTACTATTTATGTGATTGTTTTCATCTCATTCGAGTAAATGCCAAGGTGTGGTTTCACTGGGCTCTATGGTGGTATGTTTAACTTCTAGGACATTTTTTAATAATGACTTTGCAATTCTGCATTCCCACCAGTTGTGTATGGGAGTTCCTGTCAGTTTGTATCCTTGTTAGTACTTGATATTGTCAATTTTTAGGGGCAATCTTATTGATGTGCATTCATATCTCATTGAGATTTTTAACTCTTAACTTTTTTACTTACCACAAGGTTCAGTTAGTGAAATTTAGTCCATCCAAGGTACTGTAACAAATACCACAAACAAAACACTAGGTGATTAACAAATTATAAAAATTTATATCTGATGTTATGGAGGCTGGGAAATCTAAGATCATGTTGCTGATAGGATGCCATGTCATGGAGAGTCCTTTTTGCTGTGTCTTCACATGGCAAAAAGGCAGCAATGTGGAATGTTTTTACAAGAGGATTAATCTCAGTTCTCAGGGTTCCACCCTCATGACCTAATCACCTCCCACATGCCTCATCTACTAATATCATCGCCTTTGGGAGGGTAAGATTTCAACATATGAATTTTGGGGGGACACAAACATTCAGGTCATAACATTGAGGCATCTTTAACATTTATGTTCATGAGGGATAGTGTTCTATTTTTTTCTTGCAATAACTTTGAATGGCTTTGGTATCAAGGTAATTCTGACTTCATAAAATTCATTATATTGTTTGCAGAAGAGTATATGAAACTGACATTGTTTCTTTGTTAAATATTTGGCAGAATTTACCAATGGAACCATCTAGACTAGTTTCCTTTTCTGGAAGGTTTTAAACCACAAGTTCAATTTTCTAGTAGATACAGGTATATTTAACAGTAAGTTTTGGTGATACGTCTTTCAAGGAAATGATTAATTTCACTTGTTATAAAATCATGGGCATAGAATTTTGTATAGCCTTTAAAATCTGTAGAGTTCATGTAATAGCCTTTCTTTTATTCCTTACACTGTTAATCTGTGTTTTCATTCAGTTTTCTTGAGATTTAACACATAGATTGTTTCTAATATTTACCTACTTTGCAGACATTATTCATCTATTACCAATGTTTAGAGAACACAATTTATATATTTTTCTAGATTTATTAAAGGTTAATTTATGTGTACTTCATGGATGTTTCATTTATACTTGACCATATTTAACATTGTGTGGCATGTTCTGAAATATTAATTAGGTCAAACTGGATGATAAGAGTTGTTCAGATCTTCTAAGTTACTATTGATTTCCTGGCTACTTGCTCTCTGTCATAGCTTTTAATTATTTTTTGTCCTCATATATTTCGTTTTAAATATATTGAAATCATCCCAAAAATCTTATACATTTCTAAAGTAATATGCACTAGCAGAGAGGGGCAAATAATAAATTATATTTATTCAGATATTTGCCATTTCTTTTGCTTTACTTTCATTCTGAAAGTTCTAACATTCCCCCTGGTATAAAAGTTCTCTTAAGTCTTTTATTTGAATTTAAATTGTTTGGGGTTTATAGAACTTCAATTATATTTCTATAAATTCATGTTTTTTAAGCCATTATTGGAGAGGTGTTGCAATCATTACGTATTCAGATTTTTTTCTGTACCAGCCATTTCCTCCTTTATTTAACATGCTTTAGTGACATAAATAACAGATCTTTTAATATTATCATATTGTCCTCAGGCCGTAAAGGCTCTGTTCAGTTTTCCCTTCGTTCTTTTTCACTAGATATTTCATTAATCTTTACCCTACATATTTTTTATTGATCTATTTTAAATTCAGTGACCTTTTCTCTGTCATTTCTATTCTTTCTTTGAGTCTGTTCAGGGGATTGTAAAATTTCAGGCGTCACATTTTCCAGTTTCAAAATTACTGTTTCATTCCTCTTTTATTCTAATAATTTCTATTTCTCTGTTAAGATTGTGTTATTTTATTTCATTTAAAGAGTATCCACTGCCAATTTATAGAAAATGGCTATAAAGAAGTTACTTTAAATCTTTATTCTAACAACAGGGCCATATTGGATTTGACTAATTAATTGTTCTTTCCTTAAAAAGTTTATTTTGTGTTCTAGGTTACGTATATGGTTAGCAATTTTCAACTATATCTTCAACATTTTGCAGAATGTATTGTTATTCTCTGTATCACATTAAAATCCCCTACAAAAGACTGAATTTTATGAGTCCATCAACTGAGTTATCTTTAGAATACAAGCTCTATCTCTTAATATTTTATTTTTTTAATTGATTGCACATACACACAGAAACATATACATTTTACATCGTTGTATACCGTGAGGTTCTCCAACCACCTTGTTACCCATGAACCATCCTTTTAATCTTTTGTGCCCATTCCTCCCCCAAGTTGACCCTTTCACTCTCCCTTACTCTATACTTCAGTTATGCTGACAGTTCTAAGTTTTACTTATCCTTTTGTTAGTTTGCTTTCCCTATATGCCACATATAAGTGAGAGCATCTGGTATTTTTCTTTTTCTTTCTGGTTTATTTCCACTAGCATGATTCCTTCTAACTCCATCCATGTTACCAGAAATGCATCTTTTTTTTCAATACTGAATAATATTTTATTGTGTAAATATAACACAACGTTCTAATCCATTCATATGTTTTGGGGCATTTGGGTTGTTTCCATATCCTTGGCTATTATAAATAGTGCAAGCTCTATTTTGGCTTCTGTGAACAGTGGTTCTAATGTCAGCTCAGGTGCTAAAGCTTTTACTGTGATATCGGAGTCAGTGAAGGATCAGTGTAGAATGCTGCAGTGGTTCTCTGATAATTCTAAAAGACTTTGCTACGGTTTAGGAATGTGTTTTATGTGTGCAAAGTTTGGGGGTGAGCCTGGGAATTCTCTTCTTTAGTCTTCTTTCACATTACCTGACTTCCAGATAAAAAGACTCCATCTTTTCCCATGCCTCTGGCTAGAATAATAAGGTTTCTGTCAATGTTATTACCATCTACATTGTTGTACAGTTCTGTATAACTAAATACACCTGGGCAGTAGTGAAAGAAAATAAAAATGGGTATTCTTCTAGTATTGTTTATACAATAGAGTTCCAAGAAACCCTTTTCCTGGTTTCTCTATCCTGATAGATGAGTTTTCTTAAGAGTTTTAGGGGAATGCACTTGCTGCTCCATTCACCAGCACTGAAGCTGGCCATGGACCAATCAGGAAACAAAGGAAAAACAATGAGGAATTTTGCTGTCCTATCTCCCTGTGGCTTGCAAGGGTCCTGTTTCCCAGTCCTCTGGCTAACAATTCAGGTTAATTTTTACTCTCTGCAACATTGCTCAGTTTTCTAATTTGGCTAATCCTTAAATGAAAGCCAGATGATCTCAGAGGAAATATTCCCAGACAGGAAATTCATTGCTTTATGGGTGGTTTTTTTGAATTTGTCTTTTCTCATCAGTCTTCTTTTGATTTTTGAAAATTGTATTATTTTTTATTAAAGTAATGTTGGCTTATAACACTACACGATTAGAAGTATAGGTACACACCTCTTTAGATGGGGTCCCCCTCCCCATCCTCTGCTTCTGAGGGCATCAATTCTACAGTCAAATTTCTGGGGTTTGTTTTGGTTTAGTTTTGTTTGTTCCTTTGTTTGTTTCTTTCCACCTCAATATTGCAATTATTTATTTTTCAGAGTCCTCAAAGAGTTCTTTCAGTTTTGTCCTGTGTTTTAACAGTAACTAGTAAGAGAGAAAGGCTCTTACATATCTATTCCATTGTGATTAGTGTCAAGAGCTAATCCAGAGAATAAAACTTGTTCAGGTACTTGGAGGCAAAGAAAAATCTCTAAGAGCTGATAACATGCAAACCATATTTTCTGAGAACAATATAATAAAATTAGTGAGTAATGTCAATACACACACTTCCAATTATTCCATTGCTCAAAGAAGAAATCATATTAAAAATCATAAACTATTTAGATGTGAAAAACAATACAACTGATCGACTACAGCAAAAAATACACTTAAAGGAAAACAGTAATCTTAAATGCTTTTATCCGGAAACATATTTTGGAAACTTAATAGCTAAATGCTTATCTCAAGAAGTTAGGAAAATCATAACTTTTAAAAAGTAAAAGTGCTAGTGATCACAGAAACAAATGAATAAAGAAGAACAAGCCATGATAGAAATACTCTGCATAGTATGAAGCTTATTTTTTGAAAATTAAGAACTTAGATAACTCTCTAGCAATGTTAATTTTTAGAAAGCATAAAATCTAGATTTTATATTATTTAATAGTGAATTATTTACTGATAATAATTTAATACAAAGTGTTTATTTAATGAACAATTTTCTAGGGGAATAGATAACTTACCAAAATGGATTCAAGATGAAAATACTTATTGCAACTGAGAAAATGGAATCAATCAGTGGTCAAAACTTCTAAAAATACTTTTAAAAGCAGGACTCATGGTTGCAGCTATGCTTTTATCAAACTTTCAGAGAATAAATAGCTATGAACTTTTAAATTATTCTTAGAAAAAGGAAATAAAAGACAAAGTATCATTTTCTTAGTTTAGTCATTTATTAGCTTCCATATTCTGAGGTAAATAGCTAAAATTCTTATATTTCAAATGGAGACAACAAAACTACAAAACTCATTGAACATATTTAATGACCAAAAAACCCCAAACTGTTTAATACACTAAATATAAAAAATTGTTAGCCACTCTTTTCTTGATTTTTAACCTAAAAAAGGCTAGTACACAAAAGAAAAAAATCTACACTAGGTTTTACTAGTAAAGATGTAAAAATATTAAGTAAAACATGAGCTAATTATATTCAGCAAAGTATTAACATTACATCATTATTAAATAGTCTGTATTCTAGGATTTCAAGAATGACTTAATATTAGAAGTTAAAAATATCTTAATATATCACTGAATTGTTAAATGATAAAATTAATATTTGATTCAATAGCTTTCACTTGTGATGAAAACTTTTTTTGTTCTTTTTCTTTTTTATTATATAAATTATTTATATATATTCACATCATTAAATCCCTGGGAGTAACCCACCACCTCCCTTCCCTGGCCACTCCAGCTGCCCCCCCCCCCCCAGTTGTGTACTTTTGTTTGCTTGTCTATATATTAGTGAAACCATTTGGTTTCTGTCTTTTTCTTTCTGACTTGTTTCTGCTAATATGATTTCTTGTAGGTACATCCATGTTACCATAAAATCACCAAGTTTGTCATTTTTAATTGATGAGTAATATTCCAATTGTGTATGTTTAGCACATCTTTTGCATCTATTCATCTGTTTTGGGACATTTTGGTTGTTTTCATGTCCTTGAAATTATAAATAGTGCTGCAATAAACATCTGAGCACAGGTGTCCCTTTGTACTTACACTGAAGTTTTCTTTGGGTAGATCCCCAGAAGAGCGATTTGCTGGGTCAAATGGTAGTTCCATTCCATTTTCATTAGTTTGAGGGTTCTCCAAACAGCTTTCCATAGTGGCTGGACAGTTTACATTCCACCAGTAGTGTAAGAGTGTTCCTTTCACTCTGCATTGACACCAGCAGTTGTTACCTGTTTTTTTTTTTTGATGTGTTACATCATTCTTACTGGCATAAGGTTATCACCTTATTGTGATATTGTGGCTTTGATTTGTATTTCCCTGATTGCTAGAAAACTTCTAATAAACCAGGAATTGAAAAGAACCTGTCCATCTGCCACAGTGTATCTACCAGAAAACCTGCAGCAAATACTGTTAATGTGAAACATTACAAAATTGGTATTAAAAATTGGGAACTATACAATAATTTTACAGAAACTTTAAAATAGCACAGAACTATATGAAAATAAAATAAGTATGTAAGAGGAAGGAAAAATAAGTAAGAAGGATGAGAAAAAGGAAGTTAAATGTTCCTTACAGATGATATAATTGTTATGTTTATAATAAACTATATGTAAGTATATATAAAAATAATAAAATAAGTCATATAAAAGCAAATTACTTGCATTAGTTTAGTAGGTTGCTTGACAGAGGATTAATGTAAAACAAAACAAAACAAAACCCACCGCCTTTCCTAGTTACTTAAAAACCCTTATATCATTAGCGAAATGATGACCAATTATAGAAAAAATATTTTCAGATATAAAGAAGTATAAAATTATACCTATTCTCTATTACCAATTGCACAGGGCTGAAAAAAAAGCTACCAGTGGAAAGGGATAAAGATTATGCTTTATATAAGAAAGCATAAAAAGATCATGAAAAAAGATTATGCATATATAAGAACTCAGAAGTGGTGGCATTGCCAATTTTGAGTTGTAAAACAATAAAAATTTCAAAACATGATGCTAGGTAAGATTAGTTTTCCTTAAAAAATTCTAATTTACACTGCATTAAAGTCAATATTACCTGGTCAAATGGTAGTTCCACTTTCATTAATTAGAGGGCCCTTTTCATAGAGGTTGGACCAGTTTACATTCC
Organism: Uropsilus gracilis; assembly: GCA_004024945.1. NCBI lineage: Eukaryota > Metazoa > Chordata > Mammalia > Eulipotyphla > Talpidae > Uropsilus > Uropsilus gracilis. The sequence goes on along the minus strand of PVHY01001531.1, from coordinate 87,838 downwards.
CACCAGCAGTGTAAGAGTGTTCCCTTCTCTCCACATTCTTGGCAGCACTTGTTGCCTGTTTTTTGGATGTGGGCCATTCTTACTGGTGTAAGGTGATATCTCATTGTGGTTTTGATTTGCATTTCCCTGATTGCTAGTGATGTTGAACATTTTTTTCATATGCCTGTTGGCCATTTGTAGTTCCTCTTTGGAGAAGTATCTTTTTAATTCTTCTCCCCATTTTTAAATTGGGTTTTTCACTTTGTTTTTGTTAAATTGTGTGAGTTCTTTGTGTATCTTTGTTATCAGACCCTTGTCACCTGTATGGAGGGAAAATTTTTTTTCCCACTTGGTTGGATTTCTTTTTGTTTTCTCTGTTGTCTCTTTTTCTGTACAGAAGCTTTTTAGTTTGATGTGGTCACAGTTGTTTATGTTTTTCTTCTTTTTTTTTTTTTTTTGCCTGCTATAGATGTATCCAGAAATGTATTTCTGGATTGTAACTCATAGAGGATTTTGCCCATGTTTTCCTTTATGTATATTATGGTTTCTGGCCTTATATCCAAGTCTTTTATCCATTTTGAGTTGATTTTAGTACATGGTGTGAGAGAGCTGTCTTGGTTCATTTTTTCACCTGTTTTGGTCCAGTTTTCCCAGTGCCATTTATTGAAGATGCTGTCCTTGTTCCAGTGAAGATTAACTGACTATATATGTATGATTTTTTTTCCCAAGGGACAACTTTATTATAACATGGATGGACTTAGAAGAAATCATATTAGCAGGAACAAGTCAAAAGACAGAAACTAAATGGTTTCACTATTATATGGGACATGGGAAAGATAGACAAAAAGCCATGAAGAAAAGTCAAAACAAGCTAACAACCAAATTAAAGTACATAACTTGGGAAGGGAGAGGACAGGGTGGGAATGTTCAGTGAGGGTGGGGGGGTGAACCCTGGAGACCACAAAGATGTGAAATTTATATATCAATAAATTATTTAATTATAAAAATAATAATGCTTGGAACAATGACTTTTTAAAACTTTTGGAAGGAAACATAAAACATCTTATCCTAAACAGGACCATAATAAGCACAAAACCAAAGGAAGTTCATTGACAACCCTGTTAATGATGCTGTGGCATATAAAACACTCTGAGGAAAGTTAATAAAGTAACAATCTGTGATAAGCAAGTTATAAAACACATATTAAGCAAAAATAATGTATTTTATAATAGTTAAAAAAAATCTCAAAATGAGTAATCCAAATTGCTCAATTGAAAAGTCTGTCAAGTTAGAAGAGCAGTTGGGAAACCATTTAAATATTTTTAATAAAGAAATGATTAAGTAAATTAGGGCATTTTTTTACAAAAATGATATAATCCACCAGTTAAAGTAAATGAATTAGGTTTACATGTAATAAGCATTTAGAAACTATAAGATTAAATTAAAAATTAACTGCAAATTTCTAATACACAAAATTTAAAATAATGCTACACACTTGTAATTTTGATGGCTCTATATTCAAATGGTGAGAGTAATGAAACCAAGGCAGAAAGGTTACACAACTTATTTAATGTTCATTATCTTTGGGGAGTGAGGCAGATATAAGGGAGAAGTGTTTCAGGTTCAAAGATCAGTGAGGTAAGAATTTGGCTGTTTCTGTATCTTCTGTTTTTCATTTCTTTCCAAAAATTTCTGAAAGTTACACTTTTAGGTTTTGTAAAACTGGGATAAAGGGTACAAACTTTTTTTCTAGATGTCTTAAGTATTTAATAAAAAGGGGGGAAATGTAAAAATTGAGGAAGAGAGGTGCCACCACTTGTAACTTTCTATATATTCTGCACGGAATGAAGCAGGGCTTTTTAGATATAGAGTCAGTGTCAAATTCCTGACTTTATAGATGTAACCAAGCTAAACTTCATAGTGGAAATGTTTAAGCCAGAAAAGGCAAAGCCACGGGGAGTGGTTAGTGCTTTGGTGAATCATTAAAAAGAAAAGAATATAGCATGCCTCACACAAACGGATGAAACTCTGAATATATTATGGAAATTATGCATATTATGCTACTTTTTTATGTTTGCTTTTTTCCTTTGGGAAAGGAGGGATTTCTGCAAAGTATGTTCATATGAAAAAATGCAGATTTTTGTTTCCAGAAAACCACATACTAATAAAAAATCCTATGGAGTAATTTTTTCTTTCAGAATTAGTTTATGAGGCATCATTTGAAGCATATAAACCAGGAATGTCTTAATGCTGGATTTAAATCTTTACAGTTTCTGGCTTATGTGTACACATTTGTTTTAAAGCATAACTGATAAATGTTAAGCTGAATATAACTGTACAGGAAAAAACTTAAGTCTCTTTCTCTCTAGCACACATGTGCGCGCGCACACACACACACACACACTCTCCATACCAAATTCCACAGATTATTCTTTTATTTTAAATTAATTGATTATAGATGGAAATTGGCAAGCATTACTATCATTAACCACCCAGATAAGTTTAAATGGCTGTATATCACCTTGTACTGGTTATCTTGAAAAATTAATATAGACACATTATAATACTAAATAACTACTCTGCTGTGAGACGCAGTAATGGTGGCTAATGTGATGGTTGATTTTACTGTCCAAGTGGTAAAACTACAGTGCTCAGGTCAAACACCACTGTAGAAAAATACCTGTGAAAGTATTTTTGAAATCAAATTAACACTGAAATCAGTAAACTTTGGGTAGAGCAGACTCTTTTCCATAATGTGAGCTGAATCTTATGTGATCAGGAGAGCCCCAAAGAAGAAACATTGAGATCTGGGAAAAGAGAAAATTCTTCAGACTGCAATACAGAAACTGAGTTTTCAGCCTACTCATTTGAGATTGAAATTGTAAGTCTTACCTGTTTCCAGTTTGCTTGCCTGTCCTGTGGGTTTTAGACTTGCCAGTCCCCACAATTATGCTAGTCAATGCCTTAAAACCATTCTCTTTTGATCGTTCTCTTCCTCTCTGTTGTACTAGTTCTGTTCTTTTGGGGAACATTGACTAATACAACTGACTACTAGACAGTTGAATAAAATGATCACCAATATCAGACTTTCCCAACTGTTTCACACATCCTACATATGCAAAAGTTTGTAACTATCTGGAATCTACTAGGTGATAGGACAGTTTTTATGCCCCAAATAATTTAATTCCATTTACTGCAAACTGGAAAAGAATGATTCATATTTGGAATTTTGAAGCACAAAAACAGTTTCCTAAGGCTCCAGTGAAATCTCACATATGTGACTTATTTCATCCTTCCATGATTTATAGACATACAGAGCATCTTTTTCTTTTTCTGCCTCTTTTTTTTTAAATTAAGAAGGACAGTCCTGATAGAAATGGAGCTGCAATAAATATGAATATGTAGTAGTGTATAAGGTGTATAAGGTAGAAAAGTGAAGGGGAAAATGAGTCTATGGCATGTCAGCTGTCAATCACATCAACATGTAACAAAAGAAATAATCTTCTAACTTCCATTGGTTCCGGAGATAAAATAATGTGGCCTCCACCATGTTCAGTCTGTATGTACTGAAGTAGGAGTGAAAACAAAAAAAAAAAATTTGAACCCACTGGAGGAAATAGAAGGATGTTAATGACTCCACCCTTTCCTTCTCCATGTGCTTGAATCTTTCTTTTTGTTCTATTTCGTGATTTGGACACTTGGGAGATGATTTTTCTGGAAAGAGCAATTAGAATGTTTGCAGAGGGGAGCTGTGAGGGAAACTGAATAATAATTACAAATTTTAAATGGCAGAACACATGATTTAGTAGGGCCTCTTACACACCCAGTTCTGCTAATAAATAGATGAGATCAGTTTTCTCATCTGTGAAGTAAAGGAATTGGATGTCCCTACTAGTTGATCTCTAAAGTTTCTTCTAGTTAAAAATTCTGTGAAAATGGACAGTGAAGAGAAAAAAAAGGTCAGGTCCCTAATTCTCTCTCATCCACAGAACAAACAATTATAATTTGAAGATGTTTCCTTATGAAGAGTGGTTATTGCATCAATAAAGACCAGGAAAAAAATTATGTCTTAAAACCAAATTAACAAAACATTACTTCCAATGGACTATGGGGTCAGCCAGAAGTTTAATGGCACAATTTTTATTAGCATTTTTTTTTTTTTGAGACTAGGTCTTGCAATTTTTTGCCCATGGAACCGCAGGCTCATGTTGCCTGTGGTACCATAGACTCAAGCAATCCCCAGCCTCAGCTTCCCAGGTAGCTGGGATTACAGGCGCACACCACCAAGCCCAGCTATTTTTTGGGGACTAGATCTCCCTACAACCCCAGGTGGGACTGATCCCTATCCCAGGCCGCTTCATAGGCTGAAGCTTACAGGCATGAGCCACCATGCCCAGCCTGTATTAGCATTTTTAACTTTTCAAATATAAAGCAATGTTCATATTAGTAAATTTAAAGGGAACTGAAAAATATTTAATTTTAGCAGATGAATAAAAACTGTCTCATAACCTTTCTCTAATTTCAGCCCATACAATTAAAAAAATCATTTTATGAGTCTTATTCATCTTTATAACTACAATGATTTCCTATGAAGGTAGTTAATAAAGATGAAATGAAGCATTATATGTGAAAGTTCCTAGCCCTAGCCCTGAACATACAGTGAAATATTCAGTTTTCTTTTCCTTTATTGTATATTCCCCTTTTCGATGATTTGTTTGTCAACTCTAAGCTATAAAGCTTAGAGTTACCCTAAATCAGTATTTTCAAGCTCGTTATGATGAATTTATGCAGTCAATATTAGATAAAAAATAGGAACCATGTAGAAAGAGAGCATAGTACACAGTAAAGATGTATATTATTTTATAAGACATTTGTGTCATTAAGTGTTTCTCTAAACAGGAGAATTTGAAGACAGATACTAATTTTTTGGGTGAGAGGTCAATGTATAATCCCATCATACCTGTTAAGGGAGTTTCAAATCCATGATTGTAAAATAAATGAGTACCTCAGTCACTTCTTGGGTCCTCTCCATAGCTTTTTCACTTCAGGTCTGATTCCTATTTCAACTTGGAGGACAGTAGGATATGTATGACTGTACAGTCCACTCTGAAGTGACAATGTCATGTCTCTAACACATTGCATTAGAGACTGCTTTTTGGCCCAGAGTTCTCTACATAGTTGTGCTGGAAGATACCAGTCATGGTCTGCACACCCCTGATGCAAGCATACTGCAAGCTGCTTGAAGTACTCATTTGCTGGTGTGTGTGTTGGGGGGGAGGTGAAGGGTAGTGGTGGGAGGGAGCTCACACATGCACAGTGCGTTCCTACAGGAAGTTCAAATGTCCATTAGTAATAGGGGTATGCAGGGTAGTTGTGGAATCTCCTGTAGGCTGGAAGAGTCTACAGGGTTCTCAGAACTAGCCCTAGTAGTACTGACCCCCAGTTGCTAATACTGATTATCAACCCAATAAAGCACACTTAATTTGACTTTTTCTCCTGTTTTGTGTAACTTTACCAGGTCTTTCCATTTTGTGCTTTCTGAATTCACCTGTCCAGTAAACTTCTTGCACACAATTCCTAGTGTTAGGCCCCTTTTCAGGGGAACTGATCTCCTTTTCTTGACACCCCACACTATACAAATTGCAAAGTAAGCAGTTTAATAAGGAAAAGTTTATTGAAAAATTTAGAGAATTTAGTAAATATAGAAAAATTCAAACTTTTAAAATTAATTCTCTCAAAATTCAGTTCTTTTTAGCCTAACTTTTGCTGTTTCTTCATCAGTATTCTATACTTAATTGTAATCCTGCCATTACAGTTTCTTTTACACACTTTATTTTTTCTTCTGCTCCAGTTCTTTTGCACATCAAAACGTGCTAGAGATGATAGATTTCCCCTAAGGGAAAAAATCTTGAATTTTGGTTTTTGTACCTTTAAACCACTGTCACATTGTATACTATAAAGCAATTGTCAAGAAATGTTTGTTGAATGAATGAATGAGTAAATTACACCTATGTTCTAATTCCTGACTTATTCATTTCTTCCCTATTTGTTGTGAAATTACTTGGGGAATAGTGGAGATTTCAGTTTAATATGCTAGTACTTATGAATATTAATTAAATTGTGAAATATGCTACAGGAAGGAAATGAAATGCATTAAGAATAATCAAGTGAGATAGAAGGAGTAGAGTAAATTCATTTAGGAAAAACACTTGCAAACAAATCAGCTACTAAGGACAGAAATAGACTTGAAAAAACAAGAACATGAAGGATTTTGTTTTTAGCACAAATTAAAGTAGCTATAAGCATAATGGGAGTTGGATCTCATAGAATTAAAGCTGAAATGTTTTAAGTAAATCCAGGTACTCCCTCTGTTTTGCTGACTTGGGTGAGAATAATGATAGTTAATAAACTATGTAATTAAAACCTACATTTCCTCACTTTCTTTTCTTGCTGGAAAGAAATCTCATTAATCAGAAACCAGGATTGAGGAAAGGGAAATGTTCATTTTCTAGTTGATTTTGTGTGCAATAGTACAGATTTATGATCTTTTATAAGCCTCCCTCCCTCCCTCCCTTCTTCTTTCTTTCCCCTTTTAAATATCCTAAAGTATTTTTATTGAATTTTTTTACTAAAAAATACTGTATTAAGTTTTCTTTCTTTTGATTTTTTTTTGATTCTTCACTGAATAAAAGTGGTAGAAATGGTAAAAAGAACACTGTTTTGTAAAAAGCTTCAGTAAGCTCTTATATTAGACATTGTAGGAAAAAAACAATTAAATGGTAGAGTAAGTATCAACAATTATTTAAGTCCAAGTTGAACATAAAACATGAGGTTCCCCCAATAATCCCAACATATTTGCATGAGGAGCAATTTAAAGGGAGAGTAACAACAACAGTGGAAATGTGTATCTAAACATGAAAAACTGAAGATCAGTTGAGGTTACAGGTCTTAAGAAGCCTCTGACATTATCTCTAAAACCACATAAGTTAAATAAACAGCTGTCAACCCTGCCCTCAAGAATAAAGAACTCTTCATATATGTTGCATCATCCACATTAATTATATTTGTTGTCCTATTTCATTTACAACTATTTAATGCTTGCCTGTGTTTTTTCCTTTTTAAACATTTATATTGAAGTAATATTAGTTGACAACAATGTCTTCTCACCTACAATTATCCAGTGTATACACTGGATACTACCATGATCACTACCCCATTATTATATGATCACTACCCCATTTCTATGCACCACCATGCAACTGACCCCATTTACCTGTTTTCCTATTTCCCTATCCTGGTCCCCTTTAGTAACCATGACCCTGTCTTTATAATCTAAGAGAGTTTAGTTTTCTTTGGCTTGTTAGTTTGTTTTTTTTTCTTAATCTCCCACATGTATTCACTCTTCTTTCTAAATCCCTCATTTTCCCCACCTAACTCTTCAGAATGGTCTATAAATCTCTACATAATGGTTTTCCAGTCTATTATATCATATATTAGTTATATTTTTTCTTCCCTCTATATCACAGATCTTTTTTTCTTAAATGTTAGTTTTGTTTAGATTTGAAAAGGAATAAAATCTAAGATAATCATCTTTGGGAAGGAAGAATTTGAAAGTCACTTTTGTGATATTTTTTCCAGTCACTGGATAGGGTTTGGCTGACTCAAAATCTAGTATTCTAATTGAACAGCTGTCCAGCTGTCCAGGTTCTGTCAAGGTAGCCTCCAGTGCACCCTCCCAAACCTGCTGACTTGAAAACGTCATGATTTAGCATATAGGACTCATTTGTCAATAAAATTATCGCAGAAAAATGAAAAATGTCTAAAGACTAGAATAGTGGCTAAGTGCAAAAGATTCAGAACTCATAGAGTGGTGTAAAAAACTTTATTTATAGCCGTGGCTTGGGGAGTAGTGGTGTTTTACACACTCTCATCAAATTCAAATCACATAATTAATAGTTATAAGAAAGAAATGTTAGCCTGAGATGATACATGTACTCCCCTTGGTCAGGTAAATTAACAGTGAAACTTATTAATAAAAAGTAAATATTTGATGAAGCAAAAGTAAAAGGAATTCCATAACATTAGTATTTTAGTATTTAAAAAATTTAATCATCATGATAATACAATTATGCATTAAAATATATAAAAATTTTAAAAGGATGTGACAGTTAAGAAATATATGTTCTAGTCAATATTTTAATTTGAAATGTATAATAGCACTTTATATATTTAAGAAAAGATGACTTATTTATATATATTTTTTTTACATATATATTTCTGATTTATATAATAAATCAGAAATCATTTATGCTTGGTTCATTGAATTGCTTAAATACTTTGAAGCAATTTCCAAATTGGTCATTTGTGTATGTTTGCAAAGACTGCTATAAAATAGTACCATAGGCTAGGTGACATAAACAGAAGGAATTCATTTTCTCACTATTGTGAAGGCAAGAAGTCCAAGATGAAATGATCATTGGTTCCTTCAGAAGATTGTTTGGGATAAATCTATTTTCAATACACTTTAAATGGATTATTTCTGCAATATAAACTGGAACCTAGAAATTAGACTTTTGTCACTGGAATGGCATTATAACAATCTGACACAAACTCTCCACCTAAAAATTGTTGATAAAATGACTATTAATATAGAATAAAGATAATTATTCTGCTTCCCTATATTTCAAATACAAAAAGATGTAGGTTTTAATTATTAGTTTTTACATATTATACAATAAGCATTTTATAATGAGATGTTCTGAGTAAACAGACTGATCTGATTAAGAATATGTTTCTTCTCAATGTTTTGAAGTCTATATTGTATGTCCTCATAAAAATTTGTTTAGAATGGTTAGACTGTGCTAATCATTACTAGATGTAAATATGTAACATGACTTCTATGGAAGAGAGTTTTGTCAGAATTTCTAAAATCTTTTCATTTTAAGATTTTTTTTTACCTCCTGTCTATTCATTGTTTTACTCAGTCAGACTTACTGCATAACATGTCCCTGAAATACAATTATTATTTGCTCAGCAAACTTACAATCTAACCTAGAGAAGTCAGTTGGGGAAACTGAATAGTTCTACAATTTTTTAACTTCATGTTTAAATAATTTTTCATTGCCCTCCCCCCAAATTATTTGAAGAATAAACTTGTCCTTTCTTGTTTCTTCCCGATCAATCAATGTTGGTTCTTTTCAATCAATCCTCCAAGTTCTAAGTTCTTATTTAAGAACTTTATTATTGGAATTTTATCACTTGAGGTTTTTTTCTCTGTTTATAAAACATAAAAATAATAATATTGTTCAGTTCAGAACTAGGATGAATGATTCCACTAGCTAGTTATCTGATGAAGACTTTGGTGGGATACAGAAAATGCTTGTGAATATATTGAGTGATTTTCTTCATGGCAATTTAGAATTGTTAGAGATTAAGATTTAAACAATTCTAAACATGTATAGATTAAAAATAGAACTATAAGGTCATAAAAAAAATCTTATCAGAAAGTCAGCTACTACCTGTGGTAGAAACAATATTCAGGTACATTCCCTTATCACGGTAACATTGGGTAAAAAGATCCCTATTTAAGAAATATGAAAACTATAATTCAGAAAGGTGATAAAATATGTCACTGGCATATAGATAATTAAGGGGAACTTCAGCTTAAATTCACTTCTCATTTCAAAGCTCCATTGATTTTTGACACACCATGTTTTTTCCCAGAGGTAATTAAAATGAGAAAAAATTATTCCTTATCTCTGTGATATACTGAGTGAACATTGGCTAATATGTAGGAAAAGCCAAAGCAAATACAACAAATATTTATTTCCTTTTCTTTCTGTGTTTTGTCAGCTGATATAAAGTTTTGATGTTAAAACTAGAATGAAGTTTCCATTAAATAGAAAACTCCTTAGCAGAGTACCAAATGTTCTTCAAGGGAATCTCATTTATTTATTTTTCTCTAACAGGGTACTTAACTGAAAATGTGGTCTTCATTTTTCAATTTTTTTCTGCCAAATATTGAAGGGGTGAAGTTAAAAGAATGAAACAAAAACCAAAGCCTAACCAATCAACCAACCAACCAACCAACCAAAATTAAAAAAAAAGTCCCAAACTACAAACAACTGCTTTTTAAAAGCTTTACACAGCAGAAGACTTGAATTAACCTTTCAGATAGTTTACTTTTGGACAATTCTCCTGAATTCCTTCACTTAAACAAATTTATAAAATCATTCTTTGCATGAGGGAAAATTTGGAAGTAATTGTAAGATAGGTAGATAATTAGTCCAAAAGTGAAGAATTATGATGATAAATGGTTGAGTATTTATGTAGTTTCATCACAATTATAACTCAGAGCTTTTTCTTCTTTGGGAATGTATTTCCTTTCTTTGTCTGATTTTTAATAATTTAATATGTTTGTGGAGATGTGCATATTATTTTGAATTAATTTGAGATTTAAAAATGACCCCAGCTATAATAACTGAGATTCTTTGTAAAAATTTTTATGAAACAACTGTTAAGCAACATAAGGAAACAGATTAGGCTGTCCCACTATTCTGCTTATCCATGGACAAAGCACTATAATACATCCCTCAACCTCACTGTGGCTAACATTGAAGATGGTTAACCACTTTTCCTGCCAGCACATTAAGAGTAAACAGAAAAGTGGGTGTGAAATCAAATATAGAAGACCAAGGATTATGACATTTATTGGATTAACTGGTGACAGACTGTATCTTAATGCAAAGTTGAGATTTTAGACCACAGTCTTCCCATTTAGTTTTTCCATTCTAGATAGATTGTTTAGTACCCAGTGAGTAGTTAGAGATCATTGTTCAAGAGGAGGACATTTAAATTTGAATTCAGACATTATACTGGCATGTAGAATCATTGCCTTTATTAATGAACTACATTTCAAAATATGTCCAAATATAAATATTCTTGTTATACATTATTAATTTTGCTAATTTAAAAATTGGGACACTTGAGTTTTTATTATTCAGTTATAGGAGTTGTTTATATATTTTAGTTAAGTTCCTTTTCTAGATATCTATATTACACACATTTCCTTCTAGTTTATGAATGACTTTTATGAATTGTATTGTTTCCTGATGAGTAGAAAGAAAATTTTAATTTGAACAAAAGCTACTTTGCCTTTTATCTTAGTTTGTATTTTTGTGTTTTCAGAATTTTTTTGTCTACTCCAAGTTTGTATATTTTTCTTTAAAATTCTTTATAGATTTAAGTTTTTGCATATTTTCTTTAAAATTCTTTATATTTAAATTTTATGCTTAGATAGGTGATCTATGTCAAATTAGTTTTTTAATATAGTGTGAAGAAATCAAACCAATTGGAAATAGCCTGAAAAGTGATTAGGAATGTTTTAAAATAAATCCTAGTACATAACTCAACCTATAAGCTCTAAAGATAATCACATGTGGTACAATTTAAGTTATTTATGTTCTATGGTTTCATTCAGCAAACTGGGATATTCAAGTAAAAGCTTTGTAAAGTTGTAGATTGGTCCCTGGCCTGTTACTTCAGGAGAATAAAGAACATTATATTCTGCCTCCATCCAACTTTACAAATATTTGGAGAAACTAAAAATAGATACTCTATATGATTCAGTTATGCTTCTACTGAGTCTTAGCTGAAAACATATAAAAACACTATTTCACTGAAATAGTGAAAATTCATTGAAAATGCAATGTTGCTAAGAAGACACATTTCCTGTCTTAAAGGATATAGGTAAAACTTAGAATTTCTGATTTGAACTAGCTATATTCACTAGGATATTTGTCTACTTTTCAAATATCTTTCCTATAATAGATTTCTGAAAGACTACACAATGACTGATTTATTTGGCTAAAATATCTAGGAGAGTTAGTTTCAGAATGTTCATCTTTATAAAATGGTCTTAAGTCTCTGTTTGAAATTAGTATTTTTTCATCATCTATGTTATTGTAATCTATGGACTATAATCTTTAACTTCCTCCCTTTCATCAACTTTAAGATTTGATTTTGACATGATATTATAACATTCCAATATCCAGTGAAAACAGATGATTTCCTTTATTAAATAAAGGCAATAAAGCAGAAATGTTTTAAGTTTTTACTTAGCATTTACATTTATTATCAGAATACTTGATCTGACAATCTGCCTTACGAAAATTATTAACATACTTTATTTTTGAATATAGTACGTACATAAATCCATTCACTGTTTTTTTATCATGTATTATTTTGTATTTTCTTGACATTAGGACATGTAAGTTATTGTATAAATACTTTAATTGGCCAATTGAATTGAATGACAGTGATATGTCACATTTCATCTTGAATAATATTTCACACAATTACCTTATTCATTAGATTCATTCAACTGATTTTGCTTAACATCTATACTGTCATTTTTTGTTCTAGAAAATTAAATGCAATTATAGAGAAGATAAAAATTGACTCCTTCTACACAGAAATGTTAACTACTTGAGAAAATAGAAAAATGAACAGGTATTTAGTGACACATTAAGAGGGTTAGCAAACACAGAGTACTCTGCAATAGAGATTTAACTAAAACCGAGGACTGATCCTATAAAAATATATGCCTGAGAAGAACATGTCATCTTTATTTTGTGATAAACCAAAAGTATATTTGGGTAGAAGATACTCCAGAAAAATGTTATAAATCTATAAATGGACAAAAAAATAATTAGTGACCCAAATTAAGATAGAAATACATGTGATCTTTAAAACAGACATAAATCAGGTTACTTTGTTGTTGTTTTCCTCCTGTAGACTTATTTTCTTGTTCTTTATTCTCATCCTCTGATATTTAGCCTCCAAAATCTTGTTGAATTTTCTATATTCTGTTTTTCTACCTTCTGAATTTTCTACCTTCCTAGATTGTTTGTTTTTATATGTAAGTGATAACAAAATAAAAAAAATTTCCTTTGCTACAAGAAACAATGGATGTTGTCAAGGATGATGAGGAAATAGGGTCTTTTCACAGTGGTACTGTGAATGTAAGCTGGCACAGTCACTAGGGAAAACAGTATGAAGATCCTCAGTATGAAATTCTAAGAACAGTAGCATACAATACAATTATTCCATTTCTGGGTATATATCTGGAGACTGTAAGACCACTATTTAAATGAGATATTAGCCATGCTATTTTAACTGCAATATTATTTACAATGACTAAGATATGGAAACAATGTAAAAAATGCTGGATGAATATGTGCTATATATATATGGATATATGCTATGTATCTTGAATAATATAATACTACTCAACTAGAAAAAGAAAATTTTGCCATTATGACAACATAGATTGCTTTTGAGATTATTATGCCAAATGAAATGTCAGATGGAGAGACAAATACATGATTTCACTCATGTGGAAGATAAGGAAACAAACAAATGACCATATAAAGCAAAATGTAGGTAAGTACTGGGAACAGATTGATGGTTACCTGAGCAAAGAGAATTGGGGGCTGGATAAAGGCGGTCAGTTTTGTGATGATGGTGAGAAACTTGACTTTTAGGGCAGTTATGATGGACTATCAGTGAAATATAATGCTATTCACCTGAAATTTAAGCCAGGTGAACTGGGGACATCTGAAACCTTAGGAACAAAATTTATTTAAATACTTTTTTTTCAAGCAAAGAAAATCCTATTTGAAGTGGAGATTTTGGAGAGTATAGGCATATATATTCATTCTCCTTCCCTTTCCTCTCTTTTTCTCTCCTCCTGACTTCTAATTAAGTATGAGCCACCTGAAGGCAGAGATGTAGTTGGTCACTTAAATCAATGATTACTTAGTTCTGTGGTCAAAGTATTATCAATTTTTTTCTAGGAGAATAGAAAGTATTCTCACACTTCAATCAATGTGTATTTCGTCCAACTTGTGTAGGTCGGATTAATGAAATAGTAGGTAAAGAGGAAAAGAGGAGCAAATTGGTAAGGTGGGAAATTTCTGTTGAGTCATGGGGTACCTCTTAGTTTTTGAGCATTTTAGTGTGAATAATGAGAGGCAATTGTTTTTTTCAACTCTTTTTTATTACTGAGTCAATAACATCTGCAAAAATTTCTGGTGATATTAAAGATGGAGGGGGTCTAACGAAAAGTGGTAGGTGTTTTTATTTTAAATAAATACAGTTTTAAAGTAATAATATAAAAATAATACATTTCTAAACCTGCTCTGATTTTATATTTTAATATTATGAATATTTTCCAAATAGATAAATGTTTTTCCAAAAGATAATGAATAATATTGCATTATACCAATGTTTATTTCAGGTATGTATCATTATTAATCAGTATCTGCATATACTATATTAAGGGCAATACTAGAAATTCAGTTTATGCTCCATATAATTAAATCACTTGATTGGCCTCCTCCCCCTCCTCCCCTTCCATTCTGATAACCATTAATTTGGTCTTACACGCTAAACATTTATTTTTGTTTTATTTAGTTCATTTGTTTGTAAAACATAACTATTTGTGGTTGTAAAATTGGAAAATATTTATTTGAGTGTTGTTTTGTAACCATGGGTCTAAAAGGAATTGTGCCAGCTAATATTATTTATTGATATCATTGAGACTGATGGTCTGCATGTGGTTATAGTGAGAATTTGTAAAACTTTACCATTATGGCTAGCAAAGTAGTAAAAATATGCCTACTTGATCAGCAACATTTATGGAACTTAAGCTGAAATAATATTTGGGGCTCCCTGGTTTAGAGGTGTTCTGTGACACAGTGGTGATTCCTGGCCTGAGAATAAAAAGGCATCTTTTCATCAAAGTGTGATGAGGAGAAGAAAGTTTGAAGGGAGTTCAGTGACTACCAAAGGTCAGCAAGAATGAACTAGAGGAGAGATGTGAGGAATCTGAGAACTTAGATTAAGATCTGTGGGTGATGATGTTGGTCCATTAATTACAGTTCACTCTGAACAATATTAACAATAACTGTAAACATTTTAATTTTTCTGATTGAATGTCAGTGTGATATGTGGTTTAATTGTGTGACTTGATGAATTCTGTACATTGTGTGAACTCAAACTATGACTGGTGTTGAAAGAACATGTCTATTAATGTACAAAAACATATAAATCTGGAATCAGTTTCCAAACTTGAGTCCATTACCGATATACTATCTAACATCATGGAAAGTGTGGCTAATAGCTCTAAGAATTTTTTAATGAGAAAATTTTTGAAAAGTTGATTAAGAAATGTAATCTACATACAATTGTACTTATCGATTATTTTTTTGCATCAAAGAAACAAACTGACCAGTTATAAGAATCTTTAAATAACTTTTGCTTTATGTATTGTGACAATTTCATGTTGTAATTATAGAAAATAATATATTTTAATAAGATTTCTCAGTTCCCATTAAAAGGAAAAAGGTCCATTATTCTTTTATGTCAGAGTGGAAATACCTGAAGTGTGAGAAGCCAAAGAATAATGTGATAATACCAAGTACTACTCTATGCTACTCTATGAACTATTTTAAATTAGAAATAATCATTTAACTAAAGAATTAATTCTGGAAGGCAGTTTTTAGCTCATTTTTATTAAATCATTTATAAAGGAGAGGAAAAGTGAAAGATTTAAGGATATTTTATTGATCTCCCAGAAATCCCTGCCTTTCAATTTGTTTTCCACTGTAAATATAAATAAATTATGTAATAAATTTAAATATGCTTGGACTCAAATTTTAGGATAGCTAAATAAAACACTCAGAATTTGGTGATATCTCATAGTTAACTTGGATACATATGCCTTTAAGTGGGAATATTTCCAATTTTTGCTAATGCAATTTTCAGGCAATTGTATCAGCAATGATGTCAATCCAGTACCGTAATTTCCATGACTATAACTGAAAATTGTAGCACTCTGTATACAGCTAGAATCCAACAGATTGAATAGAAATCAAGGCTGCATTTTAGGGTGTAACGCTTGTGCTACTAAGACCCAGTTTTAATTTTTAGTAAATATGTACCTGCAGTATGATCCAAAATGAAGTAATTTCATCAATTATGTTTCCATTCAGATATCAGGAATCATGTTAAGCAGCTTAAGTGAAAAGAGAAACTTTCTATTGATTAAAGATTCTGGATGAATATTTCTAATAAGATCTGATGTTTGAAAATTTAACAATGTGGTGAAAATCAAGAAGCTAAGGAGTAGAGGAAGGAAAGAAGTATGTAGAAGATATTGTTGGTGTCCCTACTCAGATTTTTTACCTTATCAGAAGTTATCTCCCAATTGTGCAAATGTTATGTTAAATGTCTTAACAGGAAAACTGATCTTCACATTTACCTGATCCTCACCTGCTAATATTTGGGAATTTAAATGCCACCAGTTCCTTTTGGCAGCTCAGTCCAGTCCTCTTGCTTTCAGCTAAGATAATTGTCAGTGTGATTTACACTCCAGACGAGGTTGGGGATCATATTCTTGTAGTTTCTTTCCCTTCCTTCTGTTTGAAACAGATTTTTCTAAAGGGAACTTTAGAAAAAATTATATATGCCTAAATTTCTGTCTCAAGTTCTGTTTTTAAGGAATTCTACCTAGGATAAAGGAAGAAAGAGAGTGAAAATAAAAAATTAAAACCAAAAAACACTGATATCCAGGCTTGATAGACTTTTAGAATATTATTAGCCCCAGGCAAATTGTATTACCTCATGTTTTTCACCCTAATTTACTAGTGAACCTAGTCTTTCTCAACCATTTTCTTACTGTTTTACTGAAGATTTAATACAAGCACCCACTGGTAGCAAATACATTAAGTACAACTGTACTGCCAAAAAAAAATTTCTATGAAACTCAGACAAAGGAGAAGGAAATACGGAAAAACAAACTTGATTTCTTTGTTGAAGCATATTGATTTCATTTTCACAGATTAGAGTTAGAATAAATAAATGTTGTTTTTACTTATCCTGTGAATATGAATAAGTACAATGAAACTTGCTATTTGAGAATGCTAAATGGAAGACTCAGATTGTTTACCTAAACAAATGGTATCCATAAAGATTAATAAAGGGAAGCCAGAGGGTACATTACTAACATGCTGAAGTTGGCATTCTAAGGACATTTACCATGTTTGGTCAACTAAACAGAGAATAATGTGGTGTCTATGGGGTGGTGGTTATGGTGGTGAAAGGAAGAAAAATGGCCTAAACCCTCTGTTGTGTAACCATCCCAGCCTTGTCACCAATTGTAATGTAACCATCTTTGTCAACAACTGAAGGGGTAGGCACCTTGTTCATGATGCCAGTTTTTGGGGAGGCATCAGGTTCACCAATCTGGGTAGGTTCTTTATTGGTTTTAGCAGTTACATAGACACATCAGACAGGACAGGGCCAGGGCTAGGCAAACTGGGAGGTAGATGAACTCCCAGTCTCCCAAGAATCTTCACACTCTCGGGCCTCATGCTCTCGTGCATTCTCGTGTTAGCTCATGCTTGTTCTGGAGCTCTCTTATCCCCTCTCTGCTATGGACACTTACATATGTGCACACCCACTGGACTGCACAATCATGCTGAGTACCCAGGTGATGGATATACAGGCTTATGGAAGGAAAAACCTGACTAAACTCATTTATCTTACACCCTTGAACTTGTGAATTTGTTGTCATTAAGCAAAATTTAGCCAATCAGTTAGCTTTCAAGTTAGGCATGCCTGGATGACATGTTGGTTCAGTGTAATCACAGGAGTCCTTAAAAGAGGAAAGAGAAGGCAAAACAAGACTGTGTTAAGGGTTAAAAAGAAAACCCATGAAAAACAATGGTATATCTATGGCATTACGAATTTTGAGAATGAAATAGGGCCATAGACCAAAGAACGTTGACTGCTTATAGATAGTATGGGGGGGGGGGTTACTTTTTAGACATAATTTTATAGATAGTTGTTATAATTTGTTAGTTACAAGATGATAAAATGCATTGTATATACATTTCCATTTTTAAATTTAATATAATTAGATTTTTCAACTATAAAAATAGTTTAAGAAGAGTGTGTTAACATTTCTACTAGTTAAAAGAGAAGTACATACAAAACAATTTAGTAATTTCTTTTCTCTCATTGTAACATCAACACCTGATACTTTTGCTACCTAGACATGATAGTTGTTTTGCTATCTAAACAACTAAATAAGATCACATATGGCTATATATATTTTATAATTGGTATAATTATATGCTAATATAGTCATATTACTTTATAATTGATATAAGCAGGAAATGGAATTATCCATTTTTTGTATTTAACTATAAAATATGTCTCATGCCAGGTGAAATGATTTATTAAATCTAACTTTCTACTTTTTATAGCTGTAGAATAAATATGTTAATCAGGATTTTCACACCACTAGTCTCTGGCTACCACCTTCAATCTTGATTGATTGTGTTATTGCAAAAGGTGCTTTGGAGTGTGGACACTAGGCACAAGCACCTGTAATTGTGGACAACTGGTCCCACAGAACATGAGAGTGTGCATATGTAAGTGGGCACACCTACAAGCAGGGGTCAAAGTGGTGACAGCAGCACTCTGAACAGTGTGACTATAGAATTGGTGAGAGAGAATGCCAGAGAGGGAGCTTAAAGAAAGAGCTTGAAATTGAAATTGAAATTCAGCATTTCAAGATTTTTTTTTAAGGGGGGGATTGGGAGGTTTGATTGCCTGGCCTGCCTCCTAAGCACCCTACTGGGACTGTGGCTGGCTGCTTCCTTGTGTGCCAACCTCCTTGCCTGGTGTACCTGTGTACCTGGTTCTCTAAGAGAACTTAAAGACTATAAAATCCACCCAGGGCTCTGGTACTCGTTTTCCATATGCCCAATTTGAAAGAGGACCTGCTCCATATGTGGGCCAGCTTGTCTTACAATAGCTTTGGGATTTTTTTCATAACATTGCTATAACTTAATCATTCTTTTTTTGATGAATATTCATGTTCCTAATCCCCTTTTTTGGGGGGTATGCAATACAACAGTGAATATCCTCTTATGTCTATATGTGCTGACTTTTATATTTACAGAATCAGTTTACCAAAAAGGCAAATGCTGAATTTCAATTATTGTTTAGTAGTTGTAGTTCAAGTATATTATCAGATGTAACAAAGACAGCCTCACTTTAAACGTTAACTTTATAATTTCTATTATATGTAGGAATTCACTTAATATGCCAAAAAAAAAGAAAGAATAATGTTTTCTTATGTTATTCCCAAGTACAGAGTATGGAAAATATTAAAAAGAAGAGACTATGCAATGACTGGCTGCAAACAAAAGAAAGCAGAGAACTTTGTGACACTCTAAGATTACCTTAGGATATAGCTTCAATGATCAATCTCTAGCCATTTTTTAAAAAAGTTCTCTCTAGTGTTCAATTATAAGACATGCTAATACTCCATTGGAAGCAAAGTAGATCCAAGCAGTAATGGGTTATAAAATTTAGATTAACTTGACTATAGGGCCACCCTCTAGAACAGTTCTTAAACAAGTTACAGTATCCAAATAATGCATAGATAATAAGTTCCGTCCTAATCATGGTAACAAACTCATTTCAATGATTAAAATGTTCAATCCCACACAATAGAAAAAAATGACAACTTCATTATGAGTTAAGTCAATTCAGATGGAAATTTGCATTAGAGGTGGGGAAAGTTTATAGTTTTTAAAACTCTGCTCATTTGACTTGGAGACAACCTTATGTTCCAGTATGTCCAAATACGCCTCTTTCAGCCCACTAGCAACCATCTCCCAAAAAATTCTCTTCAATTTTCCAATGCATAATGTGTTTCTCCAGTTCCTTTTAAAAGCCAGAGTTGTGTGAAAAGCTAAACTTAGTCAAAGCTTATTCATAGACAGTCCCACTAAGGTGGTCTGGTATTCTCGTATGTTAAAATAGTTGGCACTTACTGTCCTGGACCTCCGTAAAAACTGAGACAGAAATAGTGTCATTTAATATTTTGTTACTATGATCAGTTTTGGAAAAGTGATCAGTCAGAGACTAAAGCTGCAGAAAATAAGAAGCAGACTCTAGAGATGGTGTGGCTGGCAGAAACAGAGCAAAAGAGTGCCATATTGGTCAAATAGACTAACATTTAATGCAGAATTCCAGAAGAGGTCATATAGTAAGAATTTGGGTAAAAGCTAGCTGTAAATCCTAATAGCTGATCTGGGAAGGAAAACCAGCAGGCTACTATCCAGGCTGCATATGGCACATACTACCTACTAGTTGTTTTTATACACACACACACACACACACACACACACACACACACACATACATACATACATACATACATACATACACACATATATATCTTTCTAGTGCTTCAAGAATTTTATGAATTAGGTGGGTTTGTTCTTAGATGTTAATGACGTGTTATGCACCTCGATTTTTCAAGGTGCTGGGGGAATGAAATAAACTCATGTTCTTGTGGAATTCAGTCAAAAGTAAAAGTTCTCTGAAGTTGGGCAAAAGTTGACATTTTGCGGCTATTTCATGTTTATCTGCTTGATGTTTCTGCTACTTCTGTCATACTTATCTACATCTCTGTTTTATGATCCAGACAGACAGAACTGGTTTAAGGGAAGTCAATTCTGAGGCTTGTCAAGACTTAGAGGAGATTTGCATAAGAATTTGGAAACAAAATGAAGGGAACAGAAACTGCCAATGCATTCATTGTTAAGAATAATTAACACTTTTTGAATTATTATTTTTAAATAATTGAATCAGAAAACAATCTGTTTTTTATATTTGTCAAGAAATCTCACCCATTAATTGAAAAATGTGCTTTCACATCTTACTCCTCTAAGATTTCATTGTATCTTGTAGTAATGTTTGCTTTATTTCTAAAGCAGTCTATGGCAGAAGGCCAGCTGCGGTCTGAAAGAGATCAGTCACAGTACTTGGTGTATTAAGAACATGTTCATATTATAGATTTTCTCTAAGGATATCTCACATCACCATTCCTAAGCCAAGTTTAAAACAATATGGTAATACTTTGAATATGGACATTTCATGGAAACAAAGGTATCTGTGTGTTTTTAGGTTGAATTCATTAAATAAGTTTAATTCCCTTGAGTATGTAGGTGACTGATTTTGAGTTTCTATGAATTGAAATACCAAGTAACTAAATGACAATAATTTTAATTCTTTCTGATAAGTTAGCATGTTTTACGTATCATATTTTAAAAATATACATTTTTTAAAAATTGAGTTTTCTGAATGACAAAATTAACAAAAGAACACAAGGCAATTCAATACCAATGAAACAGAGATTGGATTTCTTCTCTCCAGTTTTTGTAAATAAAACTTATAAATCTTTAAGTTGTATGTGATGTAATTTGACCATTTAATTTTACAGATCAGGATATTATATTCTATAAGGAATAGGAATTTAAATGTGATTTGCCCAAATAGATCTTGGAACATTATAATACTAAGAATCAGTTTTATAAGAGTACAAGCTAGAGACTGTTGTATGTATGAATAGTGATTTTTTTAAAAAATAGATTTTTGTATATTAATATCCTCTTACTTTATGGTCACTAATTCTAATAGCTTTTCTATGGAAATCTTTGGACTTTTCAATGAATCTGAAAGTAGTGATAGTTTTGCTTTTTCTTTTACACTTTGGATAACTTGTATATCTTTTTTTTTCATCTAATTGCTCTGCTAAAGAATTCCAACAATAAATTGAATGATAATGATGAAAGTGGACATCCGTGTCTTGATCCTGATCTTAGAATTTTTGCAATGGAGCATGATGTTGACTGTGGGTGTGACATGGATGGACATCCATCTATATCTATTTTGTGAGGGTTTTTATCCTTAAGGATATTCCATCTGGTAAAATGCTTTTTCTGCATTTACTGAAGTGATGAGATGATTTTTGTCCTTTTATTTACTTGTGTTTATTAAACGACCATTGAATCTATGGAATAAATTCTGTTTGATCATGGTATATGTCTTTCAATATATTGTTGAATTCATTTGGCATTTTGTTGTATATTGTTGAATTCATTTGGCATTTTGTTGAGAAATTTTGCATCTATGTCAGTGATAATGATTTTGTAGTTTCCTTATTTTGTGATATATGTGTCAGGTTTTTGAATTGGGATAATGTTGACTTAACAGAACGTATTTGAAAGTTTACTTCTCAAAATTACAGAAGTTATGAGAAGCCTAGGTATTAATTCTTCTTGAAAGTTTGGTGAATTTACCTGGTCCTGGGCTTTTGGATTTGGGTGATCTTTTGATATTTGATATTGCAACCTGTGATATTCTGATTTTCTATTTCTTCCTGATTCTGTCTTGGATGTAGTATGTTTCTAAGAATTTTGCCATTTTTTTTCTAAGTTGTCCAATTTATTACCACATGATTGTTCGCTATAACACTTTTAGGATTGTTTGTATTTCTTTTAATATTTGTTGTAACTTCTATTTTGTTTCTGGTTTTGTCTTTTTTTGGTCTCATTCTTTCTGAGTCTGGGTAATGATATGCCTAAGGATTTTCCAAGATTCAACTCTTGGTTTTGTGGCTCTTTTGGATTATCTTATTTTTATTTTGTAAATTTATGTTCTCATGTTATTTGTTTCTGTCTACTGACTTGATTTTTCTTTTTCTAATTTCTTTAGGTGTGAGCTTAAATGTTTCTGTGATTATTCTTGATTCCTAGATAAATTTATATTACTAGAAATTTCCATTTTTATTATTTTTATTTTTGCTGAATCACATAGGTTATGTCTTCATTTTCATTCATCTCTAGCTATTTTCTAGTTTCACCTTTGATATCTTCATTGACTACTAGTTGTCCAGTCTATGGTCATTTTCCACACATTTTTGGTTTCCCCCTATTTCTTTATTTGCTTGATTTCTAGCTTGTTCAGTTATGATCCAAAAAAACTTGATATTCAATCTTTAAAATTGTATTGAGTATTGTTTTGCATCCTAAAATATGGTCAATCCTTAAGAATGTTTGTGAACACTTGAAAAGAATGTATATACTGGTGTTTTGGGGTGGAATATTTTTTATAAATATCTATTGAGTTAATCTAATGTGTTGTTTAAGACCATTGTTATCTGAGTGGTTCTCTGTCTGGAGATTTGTTCAATGGCTGTAAATTAGATGCTAAAATTCTCTATATTGGTATTATGTTGTTACTAATGTTTCCCATTCAGTCTGCTAATGTTTATTTTATGTATATTAAAGACCTATAACTGAAAATGATAAGATGTTGTTGAAAGAAATAAAATACACAAAGAGATGGAAAACTATTCATGTTCTGTTTGGAAGAATCAACACTGTTAGAATATCTATAGTATCTAAAACAGTATCCGTATTTAGTTCAATCACTATCAAAATTTGAATGACATTCTTCATAGAAAGAGAACAATAATTATGAAATTTATTTGGTACAATACAAGACACTGAATAGTAAAAACACTCTTAAGAAGGCAAAGAAATAAAAGAAGAAAGAAAAAATATTAGGTACCACATTTCTTGACTTCAAAGTATACACCAAATTAATAGTAATGAAAATAACCTAGTATTGGAATAAAAACAGACACATAAAGCAATAGAACAGAATTTCTATCCCAAGAATAAAACCACACACATATGGAACAACTAATTTAAAGCAAAAGAGGCAAAATTTGCAAAAGAACAAAGAAGTTTTTTCAATAAGTGGTGTTGGAAATACTGAAAGCCACATGAAAAAAGACCATTATTTCATACCATACATGAAAAAATGAATTCCAAATGGATTAAAGATTTGGATGTAAGACCTGGAACTCTAAAATACATAGACAGAGATATAGGTGATAATGCATTTTGACATTAGCCTTAGAGATGCATTTAGAGATTTGACTGCAATGGCAATGGGAAATAAAGCAAAAATAAACAAATAAAACTACATCAAACTAAAAGCTTCTGCCTGGCAAGTGAAACTTGCTTTAAAGTAAAAAACATCTTATTGAATAGGAGAAGATATTTGCACATCATAGTGTGACAGGATATTAATATCCAAAATGTATGAAAAACTTTTAACATTCAACAATAAAAAACAAACAACCCAATTAAAAAACTGGGCAAAGGATCTGAACAGTTACTTCTCAAGGACATAGAGGTGGTTAAAGCACTTGCACAGATGTTCACCATTTCTTATTTGAGAGATAAAAAAATATTATTTCATACCAATGAGAATAGTTATTACCCAAAAGAGAAGAAAAAGGTATTGGAGAGGATGTGGGGAGAATATACATTGCTCATGGGAATGTAAATTGGCACAGCCACTATGGAAGGCACTATGGAAATTGCAGGATGGAGATTGCTCAAAAAAATAAAAATAGAAATTTAATATAAAGCAGTTGTCCCATTTTTGGATAGTTACCTGAAAAATAGATAAATGCTAATTTGAAGAGACATATGCACTGGCATTTAGTCACAACTCTATTTATTCCATGAGCTGGAAGCAACGTGCTTGTTGACTGATGAACGAATGAAGGTGGTATATATACGCAGTGAAAATCTAGTAAGCAATAATAGTAGATGAAATCCTGCTATTTACAATAATATGTGTAGACCTAGAAGGCATCATGTTTAGTAGAATAAGTTAAATGGAGAAAAACAAACAGTATGATTTCACTCTGATGTACTATACAGAGGAACAAGTGAAATAATAAATCAAAAAGAAATTTTGGAATATAAACCAATTAGTAGTTATCAGAAGAGAAGCAGAGAACATGGGTAAGTAATGTGGGACAAAGGTGACAATTGTGTGGTGGAGTTAGAATTGAACTTTTAGTAGTGAACTTAATATATTATATACACATATTGATTTTCTTTCTTTTTTTTGGAAATCTAAAAATTGTAATCTATTTTTATTTATTTTTTTCACTTAAAATAGTTTTATGGAGATATGATTCATATATTAAATATTTTACTTATTAAATATATAATTCAATGGGATTTATCATATTCACAGGTATACAACTGTCATTACAGTGAATCTGCAGACATTTTTGTCTCCTTAAAAAAAACCCCAAACTGATTAGTGATCATTCCCTATTTCCCCTGTCTTCATAGAACTGATTTACATTTTTTCCTCCATAGATTTGTCTAATCTAGACACTCCTTGTAAATATAACAGGAAGCATATGATCCTTTGTTATTTGCTTCTTTATATAATTTTTAATAATAATATTATTTATATATATATTTTTACATCAATGTATTCCTTGGGGCTCTCCCACCACCATGTCTCCTGTGAACCATCATTATGATCCTTTGTGATCCACCCCTCCTTGACCTTCCCCTCTCCAAACCCCTCCCACCAAATTGTATGCTTTAGTTTGGTTGTTAACTTGTTTTAGATTTTTTCCTCTTGACCTTTTGTTTTTCCTATAAAGCCCAATCAAAAAATGGGAAGAAGAGCTTAAAAGTCATTCCTCCAAAGAGGAAATGCAAAAGGCCAAAAGGCACAAAAGGCATTGAAAGAATGTTCAACATCACTAATAATCAGGGAAATGCAAATTAAAACCACAATGAGATGCCATTTTACGCCAGTAAGAATGGTACATATCCAAAAAATGGGCAACAATAAATGCTGGCATGGGTGTGAAGAAAAAGGAACACATGGTGGGAGTGCAAACTGGTCCAGTTACTATGGAAAGCTGTGTGGAGTATCCTTAAACTATTGAAAACAGAACTACAATTTGACCCAGCAATTCCTCTTCTGGGAATCTACCCAAAGTAGACCAAACCACTTACACAAAAGGACACCTGTATCTGGATGTTTATTGCAGCACTGTTTACAATTGTGAGAACATGGAACAACCCAAATGCCCCCAACAGACAAATGGATGAAAAAGATGTGGTATATTTACACAATGGAATATTACTCATCAATTAAAAATGACAAATTTGAAGTATTGGAGATAACATGAATAGACCAAGAAGGAAACATATCAGCAGTAGTAAGTCAGAAAGAAAAAGACAGAAATCAGATGGTCTTACTTATATATGGATGTACTACTTCTCAATGGTGTATATCTGACATTTATATGTTACTTCAATTAAAAAAGTATTAATGTATGCATATTTTAAAATATCTCAAATTATTTTTAGTACTGTGATATGTGGTTTCAGTCCTACTATTTTTCTTTGTGGGGAAAAAAACCAACCCTTTTTTTTCTCTCCACTTTAGCATTATTGTTTTTTAATTAATTTATTTATTTTTCTTCATTAAATCACAACCTCAGTAAATGATTTTTGGGATACCTCCCAGCCCCTCCTCCCTCTGGTGCCCCCTCCAGTCTCTCAAACCCCGTTTTTGTTGTTTGCTAGACTGTGTTGTCCATTAGTCTCTTTCCTGTGGCAGTGTTCTTTCATGGACTGTATTGTTGAATACAATAGGTGAGAGTGAAGGACTGTATTTTTGGAACCAGGTGAAACTTGTTGGTAGGTTTTCAGTCTTAAGATTGTGTTGGGTGACCAGTCTGTATTTATTTTTGCCTGTCAATGTTTTTTCATTTAGTATTCTCTTAAATGGAGCATTTCTAAAGAAAGCACACAGTCTAATTATTTTACCACTGGAATAGAAATCAAAAGCACAATATTCTATATATATTTGACAATGTCTGTTGACATGAAGAGGTGAAGGAGTGTACTGCCTTGAACCTGTGGCTGCCAGTATTATACTGCATTACATCAGGTGGATGAGTAGTAGTGCAAACATAATCGCTTGTGTTCCACCCAAATACACAGATTCTGATAAAGATGTATAATGAAGAAAAGATCTTATTGACCTGGCCTTAAAATTACCATCTGGCTATTTGCATCATTTATTCACATGGAAGTTGAGTCTGATAATTTATCATATCTATCTTTTTCCATAACTTTTTTTTCTAACTCAAAAACTGCTCTTTGCAAAAGAAGGTGGGATGCTAACCTGCGTTATTTTTTTTTATCACAATGATAATCATTCTTATTTCAAAACCACATATATCCTGAAGTACAAAGTTCTTTAATGCATTGTATAGAAGTATGACAGTTTTATGTAAATCTGTGCAAGATTTTAAGAGTAGTGGAAGATTCTAAATGCTTCTATTGTGAATACTGTCATCTTTGGTATTTTATCTTGTGATGAATGGCAGGACTGTGTGCTGTGTAATAATACAGACTGATTTTCTTTCACACCTCTCAAAGTCCCAAAGAATAAATACAGTACTAGAAATATAAGTACAATGGGACTATCTATAACCTGGAAATTTCATATACAAAGAGAAAATATATGAATGTATTTAAGAAGTAGTTGGAAGAATTTTTCAGGATATCTTATTGAAATCTTTTGTTTCCAAGAAAATTTTACTTCAATAATTAATACAAGTGAAAAAATATCTTGACAGGACACTGTGGTTTTAAAATCTAAAATCATTATTTGAAATAGTTGTTATAATATCTTCTAACATTTTTAAACTTATAATAATAGATGAATCAAAAGATTTGTCTGAGGATGCACTGGCTTAACTATCAGTGAATTGTGACCTGGGGGAGATAAAAACCACAGTACCTGTATACACAATGCTACTATAAAACTTTGAAAATAAATATCTAAAAAAAAAAAAAGAATTGTATTTGAAGGTACTCAGATGTATTATGTTCTCCGCATATATTTTCTTTATTAAGTTTAGCAATACCTTTGCAACTGAGAATAATTGAATTTAGTTTTCATATGAGCAAATTGAGTAACAAAGGCTAAAAAAGTTGGCTGACTAAAATCATGTCATGTAAAGATAGAATCAGAAATTCTACCTTTTGCCTGACTACAAAATTGAGAGTGGCATGGAGCAGATGGCTATGGGGCAATTTTTACCTCCTTTGTTTCAATAACAGTATTGACTACATATGCCATCATTTTCTCCTGAGATTTAAAATTTTTCCCCTCTACTTATTGGTAGATAATCCACAAGCATAGATGTAATAGAATGATCAGCAGTAGGAATCTAACCTGAACTCTGCTCCTTGTTCCCATTCAGTTATTTACTAATACCTATTTTTCTTCAGAAAGCACACCCTTTTCTCTAGGTGTCTACTATTCTGTTTGTATGACTATTGTCAAATCACCATTATCTTTTGCCCGGATATTGATAATATTATTCTTATTGATCTCCCTGATCATTATATACTCACCTCTACTGTATTTAAAAGCTAGTCAGAAAAAAGTTTTTGAAGTGTGTATTGAAATATATCAATCTCCTGTTTGAAACTCTTTTATATTTTTCTTATCTGCTTGAAATAAAATAAAATTTCCTTATTTTGGTAGAAAAATTCCATGTAGTTTATGTGGCATTTGGCTACCTCTGTCCATGCCTTTGTCTTACATCACTCTCTTCAGTATGTTCTACATTTAATCACATCTGCCAAGTTTTACTGTGCCTTATGAGTTTGTATATGTTGCTATTTCTGCCTAGAAGATTTGAGCCCATTGGCTACTTTTGAACATTTCCCCCTAAATTCTCACCTTTAACTAGAGATAATTTAGAAAGAATTTCTTTCATTATCTAAAATAGGTTTCAGTTCCATTTTTTCCTTAATAACACTTAAAATCAATGTCATTTCATGAAAGTTTTATTTTAATTTATTCACAATCATATTCTACTCTGAAAAGCTCTTAAAAACTCTATGAAGACTATCTGTTTTGGTTCCCATAGTACATTCTGCCTTTAATTTTAAAGTAGATACAATGTTGGAATTCAGTTGACCAGATTAAGTAATGTCACCGTAGTAGTCAACTTTATGCTTTTATTATTTATGCTTTATGATTATTCATAGAATGGAAATACAAACCAATTACTAATTGTATTTCTTGACCATTTACATTATGTCCAGAATATTATGGAAAAGTTTTGCAAAAAGACCATTTGTAGTACACCATCACTATGCATGAAAGTATACTTTCAGAGTCAGAGTTAACATACTACAAGGAAGAAAAGACAGAGCAACTAACATTGCCTTAGAAAAGATTTCACATGGTGACATGGTGACTCATGAAGTAGAACTTAGTGATGAATTATAATTTCCCAGTCTCAGAAGACTAAGTGGGCATTGGAAAAAATACTTGAGGGAATGGGAAGGCATACATGAACCATATAATTTTATAGGAAGGTAAAATATATTGAGTACATATATTGAGTAAAATATATTGAAATTGTAAAAGACTGGTAAGTTAAAATGTTATGTTATAGCCTAAAAAAATTGTGAAAACCCTAATTGACATTTACTATGCAACAGGTATATCTATTATGGTATCTGTTAGATTTTCAGAACTGCTGCAAAGTTCCTAGAGGTATATAGAGGCACTAATGTATTACTTATCTTGAATTGTTTACATCTTTATATTATTTTATTAGTCAATTTATTGTATTTGTCAACCTTTTTTCTGTATATCTCTCTCATGATGCTAAAATAATGAAATGATTGATAGCTTTGACTGTATTGTGTTTTCTCAGTTGGAAAAAGTTCTTATTACTCACATCCCACATTATACTCTGTGTAATAATCCTTTGAGCAGAAAGACCTAAATTCTTCCATGAAGGTCTTTTTTGTTTATATTTTAAGAATTATCTAGAGTCAGAAAAAAAATCTCCTAAAATATCTGTGTCATTTACATCATCTTGTTATGTGCTTGCACACAAGAAAATTATTGAGACTGTAATCTCCAAAATGGCTTTTCATAGGCAGGCACACAGACATGGACACATATGCACTCACCTATCTGTGGGCTTAGTGTTGACTATTGCTTTTAGGGTACCTCAGTTCTTCCAGGTGGTCTGATATCATTTAATATTGCAGCCTGAATCTTTTTAGATGGTGACTAGTTTTCAAGAAAACCAAAGACATGCTCCTGAGGTCTAGGCCTGGCCGTCACACAGAATGACTTCTGTGATACTCTTGGACAAAAGCCACAAAGCAGGTATAGATAACTCTACATGTGGGGAAGGAACATAGCTCTCATATCCTGTCTCGAGGACTAGCAAAATTTCATCACTTAAGGACAAAATATGTAGGATGATGAATTAAATCCATCTTTGGGTAACAATCTAGAGGTTTCAGAGAGTAGTGGGACTTGTATTTTAGGTGGAGTTGTCTATCGATCTGTCTGAGGAGTTAACAGACTAAGAACTTTAAGGAAGCGGGAGAGTGAAATATGCCAATAAAATGGAAGAAAGAATATTCTTGCCATGGGGATATCTGTTACAAAACACTGAAGTGGGACCTAGTATGTTGGAATAAGTTCTTAAGTTCCTTGTAGTAATTCAGGCTGGAAATAATTGTTTTGAACCAAGGAGACATTTGTTAGAATGGTAAGTTTTTTTTCACTTTGCATTTACTTTGAAATAGAACTAACAATTAACTTTGTGACATGTTGGTGTAAAACAAAAGAAACAAATATAAGGTTTTGACTCTAAATCTGGGTAAAATGTGTAGCCGTTTAATGAGAAGAGATATAGTTCCTAGTGGTGGAACAAATGTGTGTGAAAGTTTAAATATTCAATCTTAGACATCGCATATGAGTTCACTATAGTAGTCAAGTGAAGATGCTGAGTAGGAGAGTAAGTGTGAGATTAAAATTCAGTAGAAAATATAGGTCAGATATAAAAAATTGAATATACCATCTGTGATTTTTAAAATATAGGGTTTCATGAGTTCATCCAAAAAGTGCTTGTAAAAGGAGAAGATGCCTGGGGACTAAGTTTTGAAATATTCTAATATTATATCTAGTTAAATATATTATAATAAAGGCTATGGAAAGCCAAAGATCCAGTAAAGAAGACTGCCAAGGGAATTGGTGGTGATTACTGATTAAGGAAACAGTGTTATGAAAACACTGAGGGAAGGAATTGCAAGAAGGGAATAATCAGTAGTGACACATAATGAGAAGTCAAGTTATATGAAGACTGAAATCTGCTTGTTGCTTGTGTGTAGAACTTCAGTGAACTTTTATGTTGCTCTCTCAGTGAAGGTGTAGTTAGGAGTGGAAGTGGAAATAAAGAATACAAGAGTGTGTTTTTAATTTTTCTGGTTAGTGGGAAGAAAAATATGGGGTAGATATGCTTTTAGTTGATGGAAATGTTGAATGCAGAGGAAAGAATGAGGAGGGAATGGGTAAGGGAGGGAGATGAGGAGGGAGAAGAGGCACAAAACAAGAAACAATTGTGAGAGAAATAAGAACAAGTCAAATACAAAAATGGATCACTGTGCCATTAATAAAAGTAAGGCCCTTTGAGACACTTTAATAAAATAAAAAGTCAAGTGTGGGTTAAAGGCAGTGTTATCTATTAAAGTTAATGATAGAAATGGAAATTATCCTTGAAATTTTTCGTAAGTGAAAATAAAAGCAATTGACCATCTAAAAGCAAGGTAGTAGTCCTTACACAGTTTTGAAATTTTGAGAGAAAGGATAAAATATATTATTTTGGAGGAATGAATTGTGAATTGACTAGAAAGAAAACATGGTACAGTTACCAAGCAGCATTAACACCTACTTGATCTTCGTTTTAATACATTTAAGTAGGTGAGTTTCTGTTTCTTCAACTACACATAGGTAGGTACAGGGGCAGAAGAGTTGTTTTTTTGGAGATAATATACAATAAAACAGAACAGGGGAGATGAAAACCACAAGGATAAAAAAGAATAGCTAGAATGATAAATCATGGAATCTGAGCTAGGAAAGGGTTTCGGAAAGTGGGACATTCGCAACGATATTAGAAAGTAAAAAGAATTAGTGCTACTGAAGTGAAAAATCTGACTGAATGGATGTGACAAGGTTGTGAGAATCCAGAATTAAGTTCCTTTCAAACCTCTAAAGATGTGGCACTCTTTGAAGGGGGACTATGAACATAAATGACCATGGCCTTGAGACAAGTATAGGAATAGTATGCGTGAAAACTTTCATGAGCAATATTAAATGTTTTACCAGGCCAAGAATTTGAGAATTGGAATTAGAATTTAATTTTAAGGAAAGCAATCAATATCATCCCCCCCCCCATACTTAAATACACATTGGGATTTATGCACATTTTTGAAAATGAAATTTTGGAAGGGTTGAGAGATTTTTTCCTTTTACAAAAACAAAGGGGCAGATCATTTAAAACAAATAGACTCTAGAAATCTGACTGTAGAACTGAAACTAGGGGTGAACAACAAAGCAGGGAGGAAGATAATGGATTATGATAAGGGACTATGATGAGTGTGGTGTGTTTTACCTAAAGGGAGGGGGATAACCATATATCTCTAACTTACATACAAATTGTGAATCAAGTTACCTCAATTAAAAAAGTTACAATTATAGGTTTTTAATGCAAAAAATTACAAATTATATATAGTGGCTATATAACGTGAGTGCAATTTAACAGCACTTTGTCATAGCTAAAGAAAGAACTCAATGTAATGCAAGTTGGTTTATCATAGGAACCTTTAAAAAAGATGTCATATCATGACAGCAAATTTGGCAATTTCCATGTGAGGGCTGTGGAAGAAAAAGATTTAGCCAATAGATTTTGCGTACTGTATACTGACTCCTCATTCCAGTTTCAAGATGAATTCATCATTAGGCTGTCTAAGTCTAATGCCATTAAAAACTGGATTCATTTAACTTCTTTGTTTTGGTTCCATATTTATTAAACAACCCTCTGTCTTTCCATGTGTGTGCCCACAAAGACAAAATGTGTTGCTCATATGAGCTTCAAATATGTTAGTCCCTATAACAATTACTTCACAATGTACATTAAGTCACATTTTGGTTTTATTTATGTACCTCAGGAGCTTGAAAATGTGTGTTTTCCTCTAAAAAGGGATTTGCTTTTGGAATGATGACAAAATCAAGTTATTAGGCATGTAAAGTTATAAGCCAATTCATGGGCCAGAGTGAATGTACCAAGGTAACAAATACCACCCTGTGAGGCCTCTTGGGAGGTAGCCAGCCTTGCTTCTGGCAAATTCCCCAGCAATTACCATGTATTTCATCTAAACTTGGAACTCTTGCTCAAAAGCTGTCTCTCCTGTAATGGCTTCTCTGGGCCTGCCATCTACTTTCAGCTCTTGGAGAATACATTTTATGAATCTTCTGAGTTCAGAGGTTTGATTGCTCACAAGTAAATGTTCCCCAGTGGTCATTAAATTTCTCCTTATAGGCAGGATATATGACTGGCTGAAGTCTGATAGAATTCCTCAGGAAAAAGTTACATATTCATACTTTGAATCCAAAAGAGAGGACTTAGTGATATTCTTATTTAGAATTGCAGGTTCTATGTGAGGGGGAGCCAGGCCTTGAATGCAAGTTTTCCTGTATTCCACTTTTGTGGAGAGTCAAATAATATTTGATCTGGCCAAGAATGGACATCAGGATTTTTGCTATTAACCAAAAGAGAGATTCTGAATGTAGGATTGTGCTAAAGAGTAAAATGACAATATTTGCCATCCAATTCTCAATGTAACTACAGCTATGGTTATATTCCAAATGGATCATTTTTGTCAGTGTATATATGTCAAGATCATGATATCATTAAACTAGGCACCTTTGAGAATAAAAGTATGTATTATTAATTATGCTAGGAGAAAAACTATAAGCCGAAATTTTCCTGGGTGAGCAGGAATGATGGTAATCTCAAATAGACCAGACTGACAGTGAGTTCAGTGCAGCTATAACTGCTTGTTATAATGATCATCTCCTTCAGCTGGCCAGTGTCTTATTTTGATGTGACATATGCTGTACTAGTCAAACATTTAAAAATATCACCCTGGCATAAAGGGGTAACATAATTTTTAATTAAAAATATGTACTTGAGAGTATGCTTTATGCAACGAGAGAAGAAAACTCAAGGGAGATTATTCTGAGCCATTAAGTATAGGAGGAATAAAATTTATTCATCATAATAGATCTCATCTCATCTTTTATGCATATTTTCCATAATATTTCATGATATATTGTATGTAGTATGTCAATAATGTAAATGTGATCTTTTTAATTACCAGAAGTGTATAGTACAGAGAGGATTAGCTTTAACATATGATATTTGAAGTGAGGGGATATTTTGCTTTATTAGCTTATATTTCTATTCACAAGTTAAGGAACTGTTATAATAAACATTGTTTTATTGGTAGCATTATATCACAAGCATATATTTTGCACTTTTTCATTCTTTTAGATAAAGTTTTTAAAAACGTTGTAATATTACATCAAGAAAGTTATACTTAATTAGGTATTCCCTCCCTCCTTTACCTTGAGACAATTTCTGATTTCTTTTTCTAGTATCAGCAACCAGTGATTGCTAAGCTAATGTCCTCACAATAGATTTATAAAAGTGAAATTGATAAATAGAATGAAATAATAGCTCTTGGAACTCTTAATAAACATTGTAAAAATGTAAGAAATCCTATGGAAAACTACTGAATACTTTCTGTGAAGCAAACATTATACTAATACCAAAACCAAAAACAGAGACAATAGAAAAAAGAAAACTACAGGCTAATATCACTAATGAACACAGACACAAAAATTATTAATAAAATCCTTGCAAATCGAATCCAACAATGCATAAAAAGGATTATTCACCATGACCAAGGGGAATTCATCCCAGGGGCACAGGGATGGTTCAACATCCAAAAAATTAACCAATGTAATCCATCACATCAAGAAGAAGAAAACTAAGAACCATATGATCATATCAACAGATGCAGAAAAAGCATTTGACAAAGTACAGTACCCATTCATGATGAAGTCCCTAGAAAAATTGGAATAAAAGGAACATATTTCAATATAATAATAGCTATATATGACAAATCCACAGCAAATATCATCCTCAATGGGGAAAAACTGAATAATTTCAATTAAGATCTGGAACCAGGCAAGGATACTCACTCTTACCACTCCTTTTCAACATAGTACTAGAAGCCTTAGGCAATAAGACAAGAGAAAGATAAAAGTAATTCAAATAGGGAAGAAGAAATAAAGCTATCATTATATACAGCTGATACTATACTCTAGAGAACACACACAAAAAATCCACAGAAAGGTTAATTGAAATAATAAATCAATCAGTAAGTCATCTGGGTACAAAATAAACACACAAAATAAACACACTATTGATT
Source organism: Uropsilus gracilis (assembly GCA_004024945.1). Lineage (NCBI taxonomy): Eukaryota > Metazoa > Chordata > Mammalia > Eulipotyphla > Talpidae > Uropsilus > Uropsilus gracilis. The sequence continues at coordinate 52,703 of PVHY01001531.1, read as the reverse complement.
AATAGTGTTCATATATTCAAAGAATCAGTCAGGAGAAGAAGAAATTTAAAAGCCACTCCACTTATCGTAGCACCAAAGAAAATTAAATACTTGGGAATAAGTCTAACAAAAAACATGAAAGATCTAGACAAAGGAAACTATAAAACATTCTTAAAAGAAATAGAAAACATAAAAAAATGGAAAGACAGTCCCTGCTCATGGATTGGAAGAATCAACATTATCAAAATGGCCATACTACCAAAAGCAATCTACAGATTCAGTGCAATTCCAATAAAAGTCCCAATGACATTTTTTTAAAGAGCTAGAACATAAAATTACTGAAATTCATATAAAACAGCAAAAGACCCTGATTAGTCAAAACCCTCTTGACCAAGAGAAGAGAGAATAGAAGTATTACAATCCCAGACTTCATCAAACTATAATACAAAGTCATAATAATTAAAACAGTATGGTACTGGTACAAAAACAAACAGATCAGTGGATCAGAATTGAGTGCCCAGAAATAAAACCACACATATATGGTCAACTAATTTTGACAAAGGGGCAAAAAACATACACTAGAACAAGGACAGCCTCTTCATTAAATGGTGCTGGGAAACTGGACTATGACATGTAAAAAAATAAACCAAGATAACACCCTCATATCTTGTACAAAGATCAACTAAAAATGGATAAAAGACTTGGATGCAAGACCTGAAACCATGAAATACATAAAGAAAAACCTTGGCAAAGCCCTCCAAGAATTACACTTCATAAACCTATATCTGGACACATCTACAGCTGGCAAGAAAAGGCAGGAAAACAAACAGCTGGGACTACATCAAACTAAACTTCTACACAGCAATAGAGACAATAAACAAAATGAAACACAACTGACTGGGAGGAGATTTTGCCTTTCATAAAAGTGATAAGGGTCTGATAATAAAGATACACAAAGAATCACACAACTTAACAAAAACAAAGCAAAAAACCCAATCAAAATATGGGGAGAAGAACTGAAAAGACACCTCTCCAAAGAGGAAATACAGATGGCCAAGAAGCATATGAAAGAATGTTCTGCATCACTAATAATCAGGAAAATGCAAATCAAAACACTCTCATATGCCATCTTACACCAGTAAGAAAGGCCCATATTAAAAAAACAAATAAACAAACAAACAAAAAACGGGCAACAAGTGTTGGTGTGGATGTGGAGAAAAAGGAACACTCTTAACACTGCTGGTGGGAGTGAAAACTGATCCAGCCACTATGGAAGGCTGTGTGGTGGACCCTCAAACAACTGAAAGTGGAATTACCATTCGACCCAGTAATCGCACTACTGGGAATCCATCCAGAGGACATGAAAACACTAATTCAAAAGGACACCTGTACGCTTGTGTTTATTGCAGCACTATTTACTATAGTCAAGATATGGAAACAACCCAAATGCTCCCAAATGAATGAATGGCTGAAAAAGATGTGGTATATTATGCATCAATCAAGAAGACAAACATTTCATTTGCAATAACATGTATGGAGTTAGAAGGAATTATTTTAGTGGAAACAAGTCAGAAAGAAAAAGAGAAATATGGTATGGCCCACATATTTGAGGAATATAGGAAAAACAAATTGCTTAAGAAAAATTGAAAACTGCCAACAGAACTAAAGCATGGAACAAGAGAGGGGTAGAAGGGAGGGAATGGGGTGGGGGAGGACACAGAAAATGAAGATGGTGCAAGGGTGGTAAGGTGATGGGAGAGCATTGGGGTAGACAATGATTATATATATATATATATATGTATTTAGCTATATAAGTGCAAACAATAAAAAGTAAAAAAAAAAGAAAAAGAATTGTTAAAAACAGGATAAGATAAAAAATGTAAGAAATCCTATTGACCTTACAGTAGGATATTACAACTGATATTACAGTTGAGTATGTAAATGAAGGCTACTTTAAAAAATAGCAGCAATCCCAGTTTTTGTAACAATTTTTACCTTTGACATCAACTTTGAGAAACTACTTATATAAGTGTTCTTTATGTATGTGTTTAATTTATTTATGCCTATGTATTGGATTTCTCACAAATAAACTATTTTTAAAAAATTTTAATATGAACACATTGTTTATATTAAACAATAACCATTGATTTGCTTAGTTAGTTATAAATTGTCATATATTGTATATTACTTACCAATGACCTATAGAATGTGGTCTCTATGCTGCACATGCTTACAATGTCCCAGGCAGCGTCCACTTTACCCGCCCAGTGGGGTCACTGTCATCTAGGGGTTGGCAGTGTCCTCATGGTGCAGAGTCTGTGTTCCCTAGAGCAGCGGTCAACAGGTTAGCATAAGGTGCTTCTGTGGGAGGCTGGTGGGCAGCCTGGGATCATCAGCAACCAGGAGTCACAGCATCGCAAGGCTGCCTTGACCGTCTGTACAGACTCTGGAGCCAAGTTATAGAAGTGGCTCCAGGGCCAGTGGCAAACTTTGGTCCAGTTGTCTGGTCATTGTCCTCCAGGATAAGACTGACATCATCTGGGTTCTCAGTGGCAGAAGCAGACCAAGTGCCAGCAGAAGCTCGCCCAAGTTTTCATTGTATATATGAGACAGTGTCATCCCTTTTCTTCCTTTTGTAGGTGGACTGTTCCATCTGGAAATCATGGTCGGTGCCACCTAAGTGGGTTCCTGCTGCCAGGAGTTTGAGAACATCTCCCTTTATTTTCAGAACAACAGGGCTGCTGATACTGTGAAAAGTTTCTCTTTAAATTACAGCAGAAAGCACAGTATTGCTGTATGACTCCCTCCCTGAGTAGTGCAGAAACACTTTTGGTAATATTTACCCTAAGTGGTCTGATTGTGCCAGTCATTACTGTTGTATAACAGTATAAGTGAATTCCATAAGAAATGTAATGTGATCTTCAAAAATGAAACATTGCTGTAGAAATTGATATTGTACTTGAGAATCACTAGGTATCTGTGACTACTTGAATTTAGAATGAATTTATTAAACTTTCACAAATAGAAACAAGTTACTCTTGGTAAGAAATAACTTTACATTTCATATTCTAGCAGTTCTTGAAGTGCTGAAATTCTTGTGCGCAATTAAGATTGTATTTTTGACTAAACAGTACTGAAAAACTACTTGCCAGATGCTGTTCTGATGTTCTACATATAAAAATTCAGTGAATGCTTATTATAACATTGTGATGCAGGCGCTATTATCTTAAATTTAGAGGCAAATAACCTGAAGACCAAGAAACTGAAATAATTTGTCTCTTCTTGCTTAGTTAATAACTGAAGCAAATGAGATGTTTTCCTTATGATTTTTTAAAAAGCTTTTCATTTATTTTAAAATTTTATTGGTTTATAATTGGTTTACAAAATTATATAAATTTTGAGGGTATAGTTTCATTTCACAATATGAGTATAGGCCTCATTACACTTACCACCAGTCGTAGTATCATTCATACTCTCAGATTCTACCCTCTACTGTTTACTACTTCTACCCCCTTTCCTATGATAACCACTGTATTTTTCAGTATATAAGAACCTTTTTGCTGTGTTTTGTTACTTAATTTTTATGCCACTTGAGTGAAAACACTCAGTAATTCTTTCACTTTCTGATATTTTCTTTTTGCATAATTACCCCATGAACCAACTATATTGTTGCAAAAGACAAGATTTCTCCTTTATAAATCAACTGTATATTATTTTGAGTAGAGATGACACAACTTCTTTATATATTCCTGATATAAAATATACTATAAAATGCCTTTTGCAGATGGGTAGTTAGGTTATTTTTATGCCTGCTATTGTAAATAATGTTACTGTGAACACAGGAAGGCATGTATATTTTTGAGTGTTTTTATATTCTTTATATGGTTATCTAAGAATGGTGTAGTTATATGGTATTCCTATTATTAGTTTCTTAAGGAATCTCCATGCTTTTTTCTGTGTAAGCTTCACCAATTCATGTTTCCACCAATGGTATACAAGCCCACCCTCCCAACAATCTCTTTGTTTCTGATCTTTTTGACATGAACCATTCACACAGATAGGTGATGCTATCTCATTGTAGTTTTGATTTACATTTCTCTTAAAGTAAGTCAAGTTAAGAATTTTTCATGTGCCCTTATGGCTATCTGTAAGTCTTCTGCTTAGATTACTGCCCATATTTTGAGTGGATAGTTTTGTTATTGTTTCCTAAGTTCTTTATAGATATTGTTTATTATGAAATATAGTAATTATATTAATTAACCTCTTGTCAGATGTTCAAAAATCTCCTAGTCAATAGGTTGCTTTTTTCATTTTTCTGGTGGTTTCCTTCTTTATTATTATTATTAATCATTTTGTTGTTTACATATTTATGCATATTTGTGTATGTATATTTATAGTGTATCATTGTACTCCCCAGGGTTCTCCTTCCACCTTACTGCCTGTGACCCTTCATCTTGATCTTCTTGTGCTCCTCCCTTCCCTCTTTTGCTGTGTAATAGACTTTAATATTAACCTTTACACTACAGTTATTACTTTGATATGTGACAAATGCCAATACCTATTTATATATCTGAGATGATTTGAAGCTAATTTAGGGCCTTGTATACATAGCACATTTAATATTTTTTGCTTAGTCTTTGTGCATGTAAAAAGCAAGATTTTTGCCTCCTTTAATTGGATGAACTGGAAGCTAGTGAATTATACTCATAAAGACAGAAAACTGGGGGGTTTTATAATTCATCTTTGCCTATTTTCAAAGTTATAAAGAGTTTACCCAGAGAGGGAGTTAGTATTCTCAAGGACATGGTGCTTTGACTTTTTTTTATGTGTGATTACATTACATTTGTATTTCTTATTATTTCTAACATTTCTCAAGGGGTACACTTCCATAAATTGCAAATGATACCTATTGTGTAATGCTGAGATAGACAGCAGACATGCTTTTATTATGTTTCACAGTGTATATTTTAGGATTAAGATGGAAAAACTCCAGATGACTGTTATAATTTGTATTGAGTGATTTTTCACTTGTTAAGTAGACATTGCTGATACATAATATTGAAAGCCAATTTTGAAGTTTGGAGGTATCTCTGCCAAAGGGAATTATGCCAAAGCTATTTTACTGTCCTAGAAAAAATAAGATATGAAGAGAACATGTTCTATCTTATTTACTAGTTTTTTCTTTTGCTTGTGATGCATGTAGGAATTTCCCCCTAGCTTCACTGAGGCATAATTGACAACCAGAAATTGCACCCAATTAAAGTACAAAGTTATTATTTGATGTATACATGGACTACAAAATGATTACTCCAATCTAATATTTCATGTACATTAAGAACACAAGAAAAATTCAACAAATTTCAAATAGTCAATATAGAGTGTTAATTGTATTCACCATGCTGTACATTAGATCCCCAGAATCTATTCATCTTGTAGTTGAAAGCTTTTATACTTTGTCCACCATCTTTCCTTTAACCGCTCCTCCTTAATCCCTTGACAACCATTTTAGAATTTCTTTAGATTGTACATATAAAGGAGATTTTACAATGTAAATACAATTTTTAATACTACATTGCTACTGATTCAACTTGTGAAACAAATATACTAAAAACAAATTAGACATTGAAAATCTGGAGGGAAATATTCTAATTACATAATTTTTATGTTTCTATTCATTCAAACAATTATCAAAAAGAAATAGAACCACAGATTTAAACCATAGTAAGATAATTTGTAGAATGCATGTACACTTAAATGGTAATCAAAATTTTCTTTGAGGCTTATTTTTATTTGTGTAAAATTTTTGAAACTCTGGCTTCAATAGGGATGTTTAAATACTATTGTAACTGACAAAAAGTCTTTTTTTTTTCATTTACTGTATACTTTTAAATCGAAGTAGCATTAAAGTCCCCCACCCCACACCATCCATTTGTAGTGCATCTAACTCCAAATCATCCATGGTCCATCACTGTGATGCATTGTGCTCCCCCCCCTTTTCTTGACAAAAATTTGTTTGAAATATAGAGGGCATTTTGTTTTCACATGTTCCCAGCATCTAGGTCACTACTTAGCATGGAACAGGTAATTGATGTAAATCTGCAGAGTGAATTAATAAAATAAAAAATATATATGTTTGTCTCTTTTGGGAGGAATAAATTTTTTTTCCAGGGGCCCTATCTTATTTTTATGTGCATTGCAGTTTGTGCTTATCTTTTATGGGGCAATAAAACTATTATGGATCTTAAGTGATCAAATTGGTTTTCTAGTGCAAAGGATTTACATTAAGATTTAAACAGGATATGATTTGAAGGGTTATCTCTTATTATTTGATCAAAATCCTTAAATTCCCTGAGAGTATTTTAAATAGATTTAATGAATAATTATAAACACTTGAGAGAATAACCTAAAATTTATTTTTGGATTTATGTACAGAAGAGAAAATTAGTTCAGACAATGTAGGAGCAGGAAGGCAAACAAAAAAAATGCCTGTCAGTTGATAAATGCTAATTGTTTGACAAGTGAAAAAGGAACATTATTTCGCATGTACACATTTTCTTAGCTGTTAATGTAAACCAAATTCATTTCAGAGTTTTCTGGATGACATAGTTTAGTATTCTTTCCACTTGTTCTAGTAGAAAATAAAGATCCATTCACAAATAATAGATCAATCCACTTTTGATGGGGATAGAACTTTACTGCTATTGCTTAGAAAATGCATATAGTAGAAAGTGATTTTGATGGAGCAAGTATTTAATAAGTGGGTCTGATAAGTCAATGATAACATATTTGTTTTTCAATTAACTTGCTATAGTTTTCCATTGAACTAACACACATTATAAAATTATAATACTTCCAGATGTACATCAGTATAAATCAGCATCTGTTTATATTATATTCGGTTCACTGCAAAAAAAGTCCTTAACCATGTAATTGATCCCTATCTCTGAATTTCCTATTTCTTAAACCCCCCTCTTTTGGTACATATTGGTCTTATAATTAGTCAAGAGTTTTTGTTTTATTGACTTCATTTAATTGCTCTATCATAGATGTGCAAAATCATATGGTGTTTTCCTTTTTCAGTCTGACTTACTTAACTAAGCTTGATACCATCTAGATCTATGGATGTTACTACAAATGACAACATGTCATCTTTATTTCTGTAACTGAGCAATTTTCCATTGTGTATAAATACCATATCTTCTTTATCCAGTTATATGTCTGTGGGCACTTCAGTTGTTTCTAGCTCTTGGCTATTATAGGAACTGCTGCAAGTGCCTATGGGGGTGCATATATCTCTGTAAGTTTGTTGGTTTTTTGTTGTCCTTGTTTTTGTAAATACCTGGAAGTAGAATAACTGGATCATAGAAAATTTCTATTTAAGAAAAAAACAAAAAAACTCAGGAGTGACTGAGTATAATTATTATTAATTATTTTTTAAAATCCCTTAACAACAATATTATTTTCATAAAAGATTGCTTGCCCTTAATATTCTTCAGTTACTATTAGTCAACACCTTCTGTCCAATTGTTAGGGGACTGTGGCCCCCAGTACTGGTGGTGCTGCAGCTATTGTTCATTGGTGGATGGAGACTTGGAGAAGGGAAGCCATATCTTCTCATGATAGGATTAGTATTCGGGCATTTAAAGGAGAGAGAAGACAGAATGGGGAAGGAATGTGGAGTGAGCCAAGGAGGAGGGAAGCTGAGGCCTCAGAGCTGCCGCTGCCATGTTGGACAACAGGGCAGGGAAGGAAGCCAAATGGTGGGCTTCCATCCCCAGCCCAGGTCCCTGAGGAGCCCAGGAAAGCATGTTGGAAAAACTTGTATCTTGAAAACGTAGTACTCTTATTAGTATTTGACATGAAGATTAGGGATGGAGGGAGTCTTAAAATCAGTGTTAAAATATTCAACCAACTGATGGAGAGAAATTTTTTAAAAATAAAAACTACTAATTTTTTTTAAAAAAGAAAATTTCTATTTTTAATTTTTTGAGAACTCAAAATGGGACATTTTTTCTTTATATTTTAAAAATGCTGCAGTTTCTTACAAAACAAATCAGAATAATATTTAAAACATAACAGATAGTTCATACTTCCTAAAACTAACTCTAGAAAGTGTGAAGGGGATAAGAATGATGAGAAATCTCAAACATGGGATGAGAAGGTAGTTTTGACTGTGGAGGACTGTGTATCTGTCTTATCTAGTTTAAGTGTTAAAGAATCTTAGTATTCTGAACATGTAGTAGTTTTGTAGAGCAAAAGCGTTTCAAATGGCAAACATAAGAGATTTTTGAGTTGGTTAATTTTTTTCTTTTGCATCATTTACCACTATTCCTTTCCACGTATATTTGATCACTGTATATCCTTTCATTGTTTTGTTTATTGATTTTTAATCACATGCCCAAAGGAAAAATAAACTTCTTACTAAAAATATCACTTATGCCTGATATTTGAGGTAATTACAATTAATTCTCATTGTTTTGAATATAAAATTTGAAAACCTAAATGTTTTCTCTTTGGCTTTTGAAAATATTGACAAATTCTCAATGAATATCATTTTGAACTCTTACGAGATCTCTTTCTCAGCAGCAAAATCTACTCTTGTGTAATCAGCCAAATTGGTCTATATTGCTGTCTCTTAGCTCTAACTTTTAATGAGTGTCAAGATACTTTCTGGGAAAATTGCAAATGGGAAAAATGCAATTAGTTCTTGGGATTCTCTATTATCAGATTAGAATATCATGTTTCTTGTCTCTTGTGCAGTTAAGTTCTCACTATGAAATTTTTCCCATCCAATAATTTATCCAGGGCCATAGGAGAATTCCTGGGCAATTAAACAGTTATAGACAGAGCCTTCTGAAGTTCAGGACCCTGCAGAATGTTTGGTGGTAAAGTTTAACAAGTCAAAGTACATATTTCTGTTATTTAGAACAACAAAGCAATGAAAATGTAAAGAAATTATACCCAAAACTTTATGTATGTATTTGATTTTTTAAACGTCATGATTTATTTACCTTAGTGAACTAAACATATGAATGGAATTTGCCTTCATTCTTCTCTGTTATTGTTCACTCTAAAAAATACTATTAACATTCTTGTAGACCTAGCTTTTACCCAGGTGGAAAATATTCTTATACTTATATCTTAGTCCTGGTCATGTTGGCAGGTTCATCCAGCTCTAATATTGTAAAATCATATAATTAACTCTGATAGTAATAATTGCTGCCTTAAGTTTGTATTGTGCTTTTAAATTTTAAAGCATTTTCATTTTAGATTTGCTTTAACAGAATGTCTTAGATACTTAAATCTTATCTATATATGATCCTGTCACTAACATGCATTAGATACTTTAAAAAATTCTGTAACTATTAAAAAGAGATAATTTGTTAGAAATAACCATGTTTTATTTAAAGAGAGTTTTGATTCTACCTTGACCTGAGGTTCTTGTGAAATTATTGCCATTAGTCCTGGATATTCCACTCCAAGAAGAACAATTAGAGACCATCTCGGTTATAAGAATATTCAGCAAAGAAGTTACTTAAAGAATAGCTGAGGTAGCTGGGAATAGTTATGTGGATAAAAGAAACACTTCAGACTTCAGTGTAGTACTGTAAGAATTAAGACCAGTAGAGTTTAAAGACACACGGAATTAATTCCAGTTTAAGAAAAACATTTACTATATATGTCTGTATCTGCAGTGTCTAGAGTTGTAGCTGGCAAATGCAAGTTGACAAGAATTGTATATTGTTGCAAATCATCAAATATAATATAGTATGCTTTTGTAAAAGAGGTGAGCTCATTGTCACTTCATATAGCAGACTGAAGCTGTGTAAGTTTGGTTGAAAACACTGTAGAAAGAATTCCTGCATTGGGAGTGAGGTTAGATGTTTGACGTAATTGTTTTTCTTATATGTATATTTGTAATTATAATATATACATTCTATCCCTCTCAATATACATTATATATAATATATATTTTATGTATATATATTATATATATATAATATATATATATATATATTTCCCATATGTATTTTTTCTTATGCTGGTGTCTCTTTCCTAAACATACCTTTTACAAGGTAATATTTTTTAATATGAAGTTTTCCATCAATATTTATCATTTTTTTGAAATCACAATTCAGAATTTTGTTGAACAGAATATTTTATAAATTCATAACCTTGTTTATTCATAACAATCACAGTTTCAGATCATGGAATTCTAATATGTTGTTTTATTGATAAGCCTTAATTTAGCTCATGGCCCTGTTTTAAGCAGACAATGGCCCTTTGATGAGAACTTTGGCTTTCAACTCCATTTCCAGGTTCTGATCTGATTTTACACGTGGTCAGTGGTATTAGGATTCTAATCTGAAGACATCTGAAACGATAGTGGTCAGCCACTTTGGCCAGATTTAAAATTCATGGTTCCTTTGCTGATTTCAGCAATTCTGAATGTTTTGATAAACACAAGCACTCAGGTATTTATTACATGCTAAATACTCACTACTTTGTTTTTACCAATAGTAGAGTAATTGTTAATGGAACAAAATGGGACTGTGTGGAAAGGTATGGGGTAGTGTGTTGTAGAACAGTTTTCTCCAATATTACTTATTCTCCATGCTTTATTTTCATCTCTTGTCCTCATCCTTATGCTTCAGAAAATCTTTTATAAGGCTACTGAGACCACCTGTTTCTAGTATCTCCAGTACAACACTTACATAATTCTAAATAATTTAAAGTGATTTAAAATATTCTAGCCTTTATTCATTCCATATTTTCAAGCATGAAATTTTAGTTTTTCCACATAAAGTACCTTGGTTCTTTTTTGTTCTTTTCCAAAAAAGGATTTTATTTAAAAGAAAAAGTTTTAGGTTCACAGTCTGTTACAAAGGAGAGAAGTCAATTTCTAAGGAAAGTAACCAGTCTGACAGAGCTACCTATTGTAAGATGATATTCTGGAAAAGCCAAATCTACAGAGATATTGGTAACATCAGAGATTATAGGGATTTAAGGAGAGAAAGATGAGTAGGTGGAGGACAAGGAAGTATTAGGGCAATGAAATATTGTATAATGGTAGGATAATGGTATATTATTTTTTGTATAATGGCAGAATATCATTTTGTATAATGATAGAAATCATTACAAATGTATCCAAATATCATATAATATATAATTCTAGAATAATGGTAGAATATCATTATAAATTTATATAGTGATAGAATATAATGGTATAATGTATTGGTAGAATATCATTATAAATTTATCCAAATTCATGGGATGAAAACACCAAAGTGAATTCTCATATATTTATCTTGAATGATAATGATGTAGTAAGGTAGTTTTAGCAACTGTAGCAAAGATACTACTATTATTGGGAGATGGGACATTGATAATGGGGGAGGTATGCACACTTCAAACAGGGGGCTATACAGAAAACTTTTGGTCTTCCTTCCATTACATTTAGATGGGAACCTAAAACTGTTTAACAAGGAAATGAAAGTCTGTTTTTTATTTCCCCCTACCGGAAAGTCTATTTTTTAAATAATATGTTAGTGGTAAAAACTTACCACTAATAACATGTTAGTGGTAAGTTTTTAGTAGATATTATTTATGAAGATAAGATAGTGTCCTTTCTTCAAATTTTTAATCAGAAATGACTGTAGAATTTTTTTTATATCCATTTTTATGGTATGATCATGTGGGTCATTTTAAATCTGTTGATAGCTAGCCTACATTATTTTCAAATGGTGCATCAGCCTTGAATATTTGGGTCCAATTTTACTTCAATGCGACATATATTTTCTTTTATCTGTTGTTGCTTTACAATTTTGTAGGATTTTTGAATCTATATTTAAAATAAATATTAGTCTATGTCTTTCTTGTTATGACTTGGTCTAATTTGCTGTTAGAGTATATTGCTCTCATAGGTTGAGTTAGGAGTTACTTCTTTGGCTTTGATCTTTGGAAATAGTTTGTGGAGTATTGAAATGAACTCTTAAGTATTTGGTAAAATTCAACAAAGGATGCAACAGTACCTGGTGCTTTCTGTTTTAAGAGATTATTAATATTAAATCAATTTCCTTGATAAAATAGATCTGTTCCTATTGTTTTTTTCTCCTCATGTAAGATTCGGAAGATTCTTTCAGGAAATTGATTCATTTCAGCTAGGTTATTACATTTTTGGGAATAAAGTTATTTATAATATTTCATATTTAATCATTAAATATCTATAGAATGTAGGTATGTTCCCTATTCCACTTTGAATATTACTAATTCTTGTCATCTTTTTTAACCTAACTAGTGGCTCTCTGTTTTGTGCCGATCTTTTCAAAAACACAGCTTTGGTTATGTTAGTTTCCTCTGTTAGTTTTTATTTTTAGATTTCATTTCTGCTCTAATTTTTATTCTGTTTAATCTAGATTTAATTTGCTCATATTTTGTTAGTTTCCTAATGCACAAATTTGGGTAGGTTGCTCTATAAAGTTCTACTATTCAAATTTATAATGTCAGTACTATAAATGGCTAACCGAGCACTGATTTCTCAGCATTCCAGTGCTTGATAAGTTGTATTTTCATTTTTATTTATTTGAGAATATTAAAAAATTATATTTATGCTTTGATTTATATGTTATTTAGGACTGTATTTTTTACCTGTGTTGGGGATGCTTCAAATTTCTATTACTGATTTCTAGTTCAATTCTATAGTGCTATAAGAACAAACATGTAATTTCTATTCTTTGATATTTTGAAACTGTGTTTTAAGGTCAAGCATATGAGCTATCTTGGTAACTATTCCTTTGGAGCTTGATAAGGCTACGTGTTCTATGGCTATAGCATGAAGTAGTGTATCTCTGTATTATAGCTAGTTGATCGATGGTGCTCAACTATGTCTTTATGATTTTCTCACTGCTAGATAATACACTTATGAAGTATCCAACTATATTAGTGACTTCATTATTTCTCTGTTTTTCCGAGAGTTTTTGTCTCATGCATTTTGCATCAGATATAGACACATTTATATCAAAAATTATTATGTCTATTGGGAAATGATCTCTTTGTCATTATGTATTGTCCCTCTTTATCCTCTTTATCCCTGAAAACTTACCTACCTTTGAAGTCAGCTCTGTCTGAATTTAAATAGACACTCCTGCTTTCTATTGACTAATGTTAGTTTGGTGTATTTTTCTCTACCCACTGACTTAACCTATGTGCATATTTATTTTAAATTATATTTATGGAGGTAGCATTGATTTACATCATTGTGTATGGTTTAGGTATAGCGCTACACATCTCTGCAAATGTATATTATCACAACATGCCATCATCAAAAAATCAATATTTTTCAACATATTCTATTGAACTCCTCCCCTGTTTGCTATGACCCACTTCTGACTTCCCTTTCTGTTAGCCTCTGTTCTTTGCCTTTCTATGAAAACCTGACAATGTTAAAATTAGTGAAAATTTAGCTCTTTTTTATTGTTATTATTTCACTGCCAGGCATCTGACTAGGTTTGAGAGACATCTTATATTCATGATGGTATATTTACTTATTGACTAATTATATGGATAGTTTCTTTAAATTTGTGCATGGCGAATACATGCACCTTTCGATAATTTTTGTTTAAAGTTTTGGGAGAAATTGTTGCACACAACTCATCAAACAGTAAGAGTACATGTTCATAGAACCCTACATACTATCAACAGATTGAATGTTAAGAATTGTTAATCATTGTCTTTAAGTGAGTCAGTAAGAATTGTTTCATTGTTTTTGTGACATAAACTGAATTTACAGCAACATATTCAAAATTTTTAATTCAGTGTTGTATTTTTGCCACCCCCATGTCCCATGCTGTCTGACTCTTAAGTAACATCTGCTACATCTGCTTTTTTTTTTTTTTCAAGCAAAACAGCTGTGATAAGACTGAATTAAAGTGTGGGTAAGTTCTGTTATATGTAAAAGTTGTTGAGTGTTTTGGAAAATGAGAAAACAGTATGAGGTGATAACTGTCACTTATCTCTTTTAGTTTTCCTTCCTAATGTCTTTGTGAATCTAGCATATTTTAATGTTCTCTCACCAAACACTAGCACCTTTTAGAGATGAGAGAGAGTGGAAAACACCATTTCAGGGCATCTTAAATTTGTTCCTACTAATGCAGATTTATCTTATGCTCAATAGAGTAGTTTTCTTATTACTCTATTGAGAATATATGAATCTGTAGTTAAAATTTTAAATGATCTAGAAGTATTATAGCCAATATAATATATGACCTTTTCATATTAAAAATGTGGAGAATACTTTCCCTATAAAAGTTTATTTTCTGAGAAGAGAGTATATGGAGCCTCATTTCTCAAGAATTACAAAAATTTTGAAGTCCATCGACTTTAGCAATTCCTCATCTTAGTAAAGAGACTATATTGACTACTATTGCATTTCTTCAGTATTGTCGCTGTCCTCCTACCACATCTGTGCTATTGTCATTTTTTATCCTCTGTATTCTTTGCCAGTGCTACTTTCTCTGTCATAAATTCACTATCCATATAAGTATGATCATGAGCTTTCTGCTATTTTATTGGGTAAAACATCATTACCAATCATAATGACTGGAGCTGAAGAGGCAGTGTAGAGTAATGGTACAAGACCCTAACATAATATATTTGCTAGATATGGCAGGAATGCAAGTGTGAAGATTGTTGCAGTAGATTGTCAGGGAACAAAGCTTTGCTTGTATTGCAGTTCAGGGATGAATTTGCAATCAGCAATCACTATGTGGTAAAGGCTAATCAAAATACACCATTGATGCTTTTTTTCCAAATGTCCAAACTTCAACTGACCTTCAGCTATATCCTAGTTATTAACGTAGCAGATTTTGCAGGCAGTATCTCTTACCTGAGGCTCTTGAATAGCAGAGTGACCAGAAGGCTGTGGACTTATGAAACAGACAGATATCATGAAAAGTTGCAGAACACCGAATTGTAAGAGTGTTCAAATGCCTGCCACGCTTAAATAGGTGAGAGACTTTTGCTTTTGGGGGCACCAGGAAGTTCCAAGAAAACACAACTATTAGAAATATGCTTTAATCTACAGCAACAATCTACTACAACAAAATTCAACTTTGCCTGAAATCATTGTCCATTTAGTTTTGGTGTTAGGATAGGAACATGATTATTAATGGAAATAGTCAATACCAGAATATTGGAAAATCATTTGATAGAAAGTTTTGATGGGTTTCATTCTTGAGATTAATCCTTTCAAAGTAGCTGATTTTTTGTGGGGGGGGGGTGAAATTTATCTAAGGATGATAGAAAGTATTTGGATTCAGTATCAAAAACCTGGTATTTGTAAAGACAATTCTATTTGAGAATAAAAATTTCTAGGGATTTTGGTACTCATCATCATGGCATATCTGGGCTTCTGTAAGAAGGGATCATTAATCTGATTTTGGGTGCCCAAATATAAAACCCATAGTGACATATATTGTTTATAATACCCTAAGTTTGGGGATGAAAACTAAAACAACAAAAAAATGTTTTGGCATTTCAGATAGTGGCATATTGTAACTATATTTGACTACTAGTGATTTTTAAACACTTTAAGAAAGAAATTATTTGTTTTGTTATACTCACTTTTTAGATTTAGAAAGTTCTCTCTTTTATCGTTACCATTGACTGAATTTCTCTATAAAAAAACTCTTGAGCAATATGTCGATATCCTCCCAAAGAAATGTGAAACTAAAACAAATTTTTTTTTATGTCTTAAGGGACTCTATTCAATTAAAGGATCTTTATAGAAGACCTAGTAATATTAGGAACTGGTCTAGGTACTGAGATACAGAGCTTAGTGTGAACAGTTACTGATCTATAATATAGATTGGAGAACGAGAAAGCTAAGCACATATTTTGTACAAACTGAAAACTGCAAGTCATAATGTCACAAAAATAACATGAATTTATTTGCCTTGAGAATAACATATTTAAAAATATTTTATAGATGCATATGTTTCATTACTAGAAATGATTAAAGGGGTGTAATCATATGTAATAGATTGGGAATTGGAGAGAACACAAGACTTTCTAAGAAATGCAAATAGTTTTGGTTAGAGACAGGTTGTGATGAGTACATAGAAAGATAAAACTGTGAAAATGAGTAGAAGGAATAAGATCATTGGAGTCCTTGTTTACAATATATAAGGAGTTTGATAATTATGCCAAGGAAAAGGTTTTGCCAACTTTTAAGTCAGGAAGAAATATGATGTTTGTTCTTTTAGAAAGATTGCACTATTTTAGTAGGCCTTTGTTAGTGCTGTGTGAAATTGGAGATTGGTAGACAAGTTAACAGATCAGTATAAGTTGCTAAAAATCTGTACAAAATTATTGGTAATGGGAATGAAAAAGCATGCAGGTTGGAAAGATGTTTAGTGTATAAGTGAACAGACACAATCTGAAATAAAGATGATGAAGACAAAAATGTCATCTAGATTCCTGGCTAGGGTTAATGAATAAACTAATCTTACTTAAGATCTACTTTTTTAGAAAAAGAGAAGTACAGGATGGTCTCACTTATATGATGGATATAGGGAAAAACAAACAAACAAATAAAAAATGAAAACAACCAATGGGACTGAACCATGGAGCAAGAGAGGAGGAGAGGGAAGAATGTGGGGGAGGTTAAGAGCACAAAAGACCAGGATAGTTAACAAATGTTAATGAAGTGGGAAAGCCCCGGGGTTAAAAAAACAAACAAACAAACAAACAAACAAACAAACAAACACATTTACCAGATATCAGAAGAGAACAACGGGCCAAACAACCAACAATTGAACATCAACTTAACCAACCAACAAATCATAGAAAAATGGGAGATGGAGTGACTGGAGGGGGACATGGAAAGGGGTTATGGAGGGAGGAGGAGCGATCAATTAATTCACAATTGTGACAAATCAATAAAATGAATTTTAAAAATGCAGATTATAAAGTAAAAAAAGATCTTTTTTGATATTTGCTTTTTATAAATCTAACCTTAATAACCTGTTAACATTAATTAGCTAGAAATATGTGGTGGAAAATGATTGATTTGAAGGAAAAAGTAGTGAATTCAATGTTTGGCATATGAAACTTGAGGTATTTTAGAGGAGGAGCTTTGTACAAAGATACCTTTAGAATCAGTCATGCATATGTTTTTAGACCTGAGAACAAATTCTTGGAGTTTCAGAGAATACCTGGCTAGTGAAATCATCATTATGTAAGGTGAAGAAAATGTGAAAAGTGAGTACTGTGAATGATATTAAAGTAAAGGAAAATAGCAGTATTAAAAAAATACTTGTAACAATAGGAAAAAGTAAAAAAGAAAAGAAAAAGCAGTGATTATAGGAATCATAAGTAAAAGATACCCCAGAATTAGGAATAGTCAGTACTATGAGATATGCTAGATGAAGGAAATCCACTGGATTTATTTAAAAAATTGTGTAACCTTTAACCAGAGATCATTGTAATGATGATGGAAAACAAAGCACATTTTAAATATTCCATCAGTCAATTATAATAGAGTTCTGAAAATTTTATAAAATGATTTAACTATCTCTCATTTTCTTTTTCCATCAGACAACTAAAACAGCCAGAAGTACAACTAACTAGTGCTTTGGTACATGGTATTTTATTGTTTATTACTTGAAAATAATAGCACATACTGTAATAGACTACTATTTTTTCAGCAGAAGGCTAAGACAATATCATTCATATCTATTTCCAAGTGGCTAATAAATCTAAAATAGAAGTAGAGACCAAGCATAAGCATAATTGTTTACTTTATCTAAATGCTTTTAATTTCTTACTTTTCTTTGTTTTATAGTTGTAGAAAATAACTTTTCCAACTAAAGATGGTTGGCGCTATGGTGCTTTTTGTAACTGAAATCATAAGTAAGTCTAGATGAATTATTATAAGAAAAGAAACTATTTTACTCTCTGAGAATCTTGGAATATATTAGAAAGATTTTGACTGAAGTGATAATACTAATCAACTTAAAGTCAACATTAAAAGATATAAGTAAGCAACTGCTGATGGGTAAAAAGATGCATGAGAGACTATATAGAAAGACTGTTATCTGATTCTTAGTTCTCACCTGTAATTTTTATTTTTATGTATCAGCAATAAAATTTTAATTATACTATATTTAAAATAAAAACCAGTGTTCCTTAAAATACAGTTTTTTGAATGCTACAAGATACATTATCAGTTAATAATCATATTTGCAAATAATTTAAAATTTATCATTTTTCTTATCTCTGCATATGGAAATATTATTTTGTAATAATGTGATTAAGAATGCAAGGATATCAGTTTGACTTGAATCGTAGTTTTTGTTTACTTGTTGCAAACTATATTTGTTTTTTGATATTTTATATCAGATTTTCCCTAGTCATATCATTTTATAAAAGTACTTCCATAGTTAAAAAAATATTTTTATTGTCTTTGAACTGATAGTGGATGCTATTTTCCTTCCCTAGAACTTGCTTTCATGCCAACTTGCTCTAGAGCCTTTGTATCTCAAATTCCAGCATTCTTTTTTAACTGAAAATAATTAACTTGTAAAACTGTATCAGTTTAAGATATGCAGTATGTTAATTTGATGTTTTTATCTTGCAATATACTAAGTTGGTAGTGTTAGCTAACATATTATCACATCCCATAATTTTCATTTCTTGACATGGAAAACAAGATCTAGTCTCTTAGCAACTTTGAAGTTTATAATATTGTTTACTGTAACTACTGTGTTAGCCATTAGCTTAGCAGGGCTTTATTAGTTACTAGTACCAACTTTTGTTTCCAAATCTGTAGAGCCTTCCTCAGAGTTTATTCCTTTTAATTCTTTGTGGCTTTTTGAAAATAAGCATTTGAGAAATTATCTCATATATTATTTAGCAGTCAGGATATAAGTTGCATGGTAAATTTAAGTCTAATTTCAAAATGACAACTGAGAGACTATATTTCCTAATAGAGTTTCTATGTTGTAATGAATAAAGAGAAAATAATAGATGCTTTTTAGGAAGCAAAATAAAAGTTTTCTTCACTGGTCATTGTACAGATATCTTCTGGGTAGTGACAGATTATTTGTTAAAATTCAAAAACAAGGCAATTTTTTTAGTCACAAGTTGTTTCTTACAATATTTTTAATAGTCCTATTAAAGAGTTTGCTGCTACTCTGGAAACACATTTATAATTGTATTTTAGGACTTAATTGTCAGAGGAGCTAATATTTAATAATTACAGGTAAATCATCTAATTGATAAAATTATCCTTTATTCTTAGTCACTTTATTCGAGGAAATTAATTAAAGGCAGTAAAACATGAGGTAAAACTTGGACCTCGATTTAACCCAAGAAATTACAGATAACTTTTGTTTTTATTTTATTTTACTTTATAATACTCTTTTTGTGTGTGAGATGACAAGACTCTTTCTCAGATAATGATTTTAAATTAGGCAACTAATATTTACTGAGTTCTTAATATGTTGTAAGGACTTTACTATAACCATAAAGTGAGCCAAGGAATATGGAAAATAACCTTGAACCAAAGAATTCATACAAATGATTAAAGTCATAAGAATCCTTTTATAATTATATTGCTATTACTGTCTGCTCTAGGTAATTTATACATTTTGAAATCTCTGTATTTTAGATGTGAATTAAGATCACATCTGTTACTGGTATTAGGGCCTAGAGTCTATAGATAAAATAGGATAGATTAGAGTGTTGTTACAAAAAGACTTTCTTTTAGTCTATTTTTGTGGTCATTTAAAAGGATAAAGGAAATAACTGAACAAAGCAAATCAAACTGTATTTGAAGAACAGGAAAATGAAATAAAATCTGCTCTTACTGTAATGAGGCTTTTTCTCCCTCTACTCAAAATAAACAGTTCTCCTATTTGGGAAATTTCTATACAGATCATTTTGGCACTAACCTGCTATTGTAGTCAATAGATAACTGAAGGAAGAAAGTCCCCAAAACTTTTAAACAGTGCTTAGAATTCTAAATGAAAACTCTACTTAACTGTTTTAAAATGCCTTTACAAATTCCTTTACTTACAATTTTTTTCTCTGAGAGATCTGTTGATGTAGTGGGGATATTTTTAAACATAGGCATTCAGGAAATCCAGAGTATTAAAAATATGATCTTCCCAGGTCTTGTTTATTTGCTTGCTTCTTTTGACAAACTTTCAAATGCACACTTTTACAGGACTAAATTTGTTATATTTATTGTCATAAGTTATTATTGAAATGACTGGGATCATCCTAACTATATATATATATATATATATATATATATATATATATATATATATATATATATATATATTTTTTTTTTTTTCATCCTAACTATTTTCATGATCTGCTTTTCTGGACCACAGAGTTGAGTTGAGACTACATTGCTTATTTATTGTTATTAATTAAAAAATTAACTTTAAATTTCTAAGTAGGAAGTTTAGCCTTAATGCTATTGAGAAAATCATTTTGAAGATTTTCTTAATTTGTCTTATAATTAAGTGGAAATAACTCCAGGTTTCTTATCCAGTACTCAGTGGAACTATCAAGAGGATACTGGATTATTTCACAGGATCCAAGGAAAGCATAAACAATGATGCCTTAGGTAGAGCAAAAAGCAGGACTTGTGACTCTTAGCAACCATCATGTACTCGAAAGTTTTTTTATAAAGGGGGCTAAGGCATAGACCCAAAGGAACATTGGGGATCCAATTGTTCTTGTTGCGTTTTGGCCAGAGTTTATTCTAGATACATGCCAATTGATTTTTCAGGACTTTTCTTCTTCTTTTTTTAAATAAATACTTTATTGTGTAGATAATTATCTCACATCTTTGTAATCCCTGGAACTCTCCCCTCCCTGATCCGGTTATTTGTATTCTTTTAAGCCATTCTTTCTTTCAGACCTGTACTACAAAACTGACACAGTAAAAATTGTTTTGAAGGGAAAGGCAGATAAATTGAAAGAAAGTCAAAGGAACATTGCCCAGAGTACAGATCATTTAAGTTGTACATCCCGACTTCTTCTAGATCAAGTGCAGGTAACAGGTGTTAGGAGCTGCGGGTGAGAAGAGAAGAAGGGATGAAAGAGATTGATAATGATCTGAGAGAGAAAAAAATCTCAGATCACAAATGGGAATCAGTGACCATGAACTGAGTTGTTTATTATGGGCTTAGGGGCACCTTATATACCTTGACAAAGGAATGGTTACAATGAAAGCAATAAGGAAAGAAACCAGGATCCTGTCATATATAGCACGTGGGGTAGAAGGTTGGGGGATTCACTATGTAACTGGAAAAAATACCTGTGGGGGTAAACACCTTTATCTTTCAGAGACAGGTTTCTTCAGTGAGACATTCCCAAGAGGTTAGAGGGCTGCCCTCACAGATAAGAGACTTGCTGGAGACAAAGAGGATAGATAATGATATTCCTTTATCCAAGGCATGTCTCTTTATCTGTTTCAGTGCTCCACCAACAGATGCTTCTTATTTGTGAAGGTCTAGACCTTGAATCCAGGATCCCCAAACTTTCTTTGAATGTGTTCTGTGTTGAAAAGTACATTTCTACTTCATTCCCAGGGAGTAGAGTGGAGGTGAGGAGTTAGGGTACAACTTATTAATGCCCAAAGTGTCTTATTTGGGAGAAGATAATAAAATGAGGGTCTTCTTGGAGTTTTTTCACTGTTTTTGATAATCTTTTGAGTAATAGTAAGCAAATTGTTTTTGTTTAAGAACTTATAAACTTACAGAACTACAGTTTTTTATTTTTAAAATTTTCAAGATGATACATGAAATGTTCACTAGCGTCCAAGTGTTTTTAAGACGGAAACTATATTATCCTGCCACTACTATTCTACCGCTAATCTTTTCATTTTCAACCTAAACCTCATTCTGTTTTCATGGTTTATTATATATTTATGTCATCTCTCATTATTTATTTTTTTTCCTCTTGGTATACTTTTCTGTATTTGAAAATGATCCCATCCCTTGCCTCCTCCCTTCCTCCATCCCCCTTCTCTTCCTTTTTGTTACAACATGAAATGCTTATTTACCTTAGGAAATTTAGGAAAATAACTTCTCCTACCTAACAAAATTTCTTTAGATGATGTTTCCACTAGTATCTTACTGGACACCATGTGGAATCAATAATGAAATTCACTAGTCTAGAGGGAAATTCAAGAAATACATGTTGTAACGATTTTGTAATAGTACATGGAGTTATTGTTTGAGTTTGTTTTTTAATATATTATCTGATAAAATGCAATTTAAGATTTTTAAAATATTTTAATCATGAATTATATATATGGAACTTAGATACATCTTGTTATCTAAATATGCACAGAGACTTGAACTTTTCATGATCAGTGACACTCATTTTGGGGTTGGCTCTTAAAATACTTACCATATGTGTAATTATTATGCACTATTTAAAAAACTGGTTGTATAAGCTTTACTGAAGATATAGTTGTTCATAAGTAGGATTTGTGGTTCTTGTAAATTATCAGGTTCATAAAAGCTACATGTTATAAATTAACTGAGGATCCTTACATGAATATGGGAAGTATATTTTCTTGTTTTCTGACTCTCATTAATGTTTCTGTCACTAGAATGATGTTATAATTTCAACTTATTCAAATTAAATTTACCTAAACATACCTTACAAGTCCAATTTGCTATATCATAAATTCTACTCTTTTTGAAATTAATGGCATATAGAATTCATCAATTCCCAGGACAGCAACCAATTTATCCTAAAAATGTTAAAGTAGAATGTTTGAAAAAGCAAGGATTACATCTTGTAATATCAAGTTGCACCATTAAATAATATTTGATCTAAAATATCAATTTAGTGCACAGTGTTCTAAGCATGGTTGATAATGACAGTTTTATTTGATCCACTGACACTCCTAGTATTTATGCTTCTCAAATGGCAGAAGAATGAACACTGTGAGTTCATTTCTAGCCATCTGGCTTCTGGCTCTTGATGGTAGAATTTCCTCTACAACACGTAATTGGAAGTAGAAATAAGGTCTCAACAACTCATGGAGATTTCCATTTGTTCACAGAGGACTTCATACTATGTGCCTCTTGGGGATATTAGATCTCAATATAATTAACAAATGTATGGAGAAATGAATCCAATCATTTTAGTCTTTATGCCACTAAACCTGACACTTAATTTTTCTTGATCATTACAGAGACTTCCTAGAATGCAACAATTTCTAGAAACTACAATGTGTGGCAATATATATTTTTTAAATTTTATTATATTTTTTGGGTGTTCCTCCCCCTCCCCCTTCCACTTATTTCCCCACCCCCTAATCTGGTCACACCATTTCTTCTTTCACTAACAGTTATTAGTCAATTCTTAGTCCATTGGATTCTTCCTTTTCTTTCCTGGACCTATGTTCTTTTGTCAGGTGTAGATGTTTTTTCCTGGGACACGGTTGTCTGTGCTTAGTTTTCCAGGTGTATCTTTGTTGCAAGTAGCCAGTTCATGCATGTTTGTACTTTCAGTGCCTCCTCCTTCTTACTGGTAGTCTGCTACAAACCAGCTTCTGTCATATTTTACTTCTTCTTTGCTTTATATTTCAGAATAAATGAACATTTCAGATCCATGGGACACAGGGCTGTGAGACTAACTATAGAGACAAACTGGTGGAAATATCTTTAACCAGAATTCTCTAGACTCCACTCCATTACTATAGGCGCTGTTGTCCTTCTAATCAGTGTTTCCCATGTTTTCCTAATCATTATCTGTGCTATTGGCTTTTCATGATGCTAAAGTTGCCCTATAATCTATACAAAAATAAAAGATGCATTTCTAGTTACACTGATCTATTTGAAGTTTCTTAAACAGTTCTATTTTTATTCCTAGGGTTCCAAAAAAAAAAAATCCTGAGTACTCTTTTTGCTTAACAGTCCAAATGGAGGCAAAATAAGAATTATTAATATCTTGGTTAATTTCTTACTTTCTTATGATTTATTCTTTGTCCTTCATGCATAGGTTTAATTTAAAACATGAAACATTATATTTATTGCTTACTATATAAATTTTTAAGTGAAGAATGAAAATAAATCTAATAAACAAAATTTTGTCTGTTGGAATAGATTATTTGTTTATCTGTTTGGCAAAAATTAATTGGAAATAATGATGTAAGGGACCATAAAATTGTTAAGGAAATTCATATGAAACATAAAGGGTATATTAGGGCTTATCTTTGAAAGAAGAAATGAAATGAACAAAGAAGAACTAGAGAGCCTAAACAGATCAATCACAAGCAGTGAAACTGAAGTAGTCATCAAAATCTCCCCAAAAACAAGAGCCCAGGATGAGATGGTTTCACAAATGAATTCTATACCAAACATTCAAAGATGAAATAACTCCTGTGTTACTAAAACTCTTCCAAAAAATTGAGAAAGAAGAAAAACTGCCAAACACATTCTACAAAGCAAACATTACACTAATATAAAAACCAAATTAAGGTGGCACAAAGAAAAACTATAGACCAATCTCTCTAATGCACACAGATGCAAAAATTCCAAATAACCTCCTGGCAAACCGAATTCAGCAATGTATTAAAATGACTATTCACCATGACCAAGTAGGAGTCATCCCAGGAGCACAGGAATGGCTCAACATCCAAAAATCAGTAAATAATCTATCACATCAGCAAAGAGAAAACCAAAAACCATATGATCATATCAATAGATGTAGAAAAAGCATTTTACAAAGTTCAGCATCCATTCATGATGAAAGTCCTAGAAAAATTGGATTAAAAGGAACAATTAATATCTGGAATCAGGCAAAGATGCTCTCACTGCTACTTTTCAATATAGTACTGGAGGTCCTAGCTTGGGCAATAAGACAAGATAAAGACATAAAAGGAATACAAATAGGGAAAGATGTGAATTACTATTATATGCAGATGATATGATGCTTGTGTAGAGAACCTCAAAAAAATCACAGAAAAACTACTTGAAATAATAAACCAGTTCAGCGAGGTAGCAGGCTACAAAATTAACGTACAAAAGTTAAAAGCCTTCTTATATGCAAAAAAATCAGAAGAAGAAATAATTGAAAAAAACCACTCCATTCACCATTGCATCAATGAAAATTAAATACCTGGGAGTAAACTTAACAAAAGACATGAAAGACTTATACAAAGAAAATTATAAAACATTGTTAAAAGAAATAGAAGAAGACTTAAAGACATTACTTGCTCATGGATTAGATGAATTAACATAATTAAAGTGACCTTGTTGCCAAAAGCAATCTACAGATTCAGTGTAATTCCAATGAAAATTCGAATGTCAGTCATACTTTTAGAGAAATTCACATGGAATAATAAAAGATTGCAGATAGTCAAAGCAGTCCTGGCCAAAAAGAGAGAGAACAAAGGTTTTTCACCCCCAAACTAAATCATATTACAAAGCTACAATAATTAAAACAGCATGGTACTGGAATAGGAACAGACATACAGACCAATGGAACAGAATTGAATGCTCAGAAATAAAGCCACACATGTATGGTCAACTAATATTTGACAAAAGGGCTAAAATCATATGGTGGAACAAGGACAGTCTCTTCAATAAATGGTGCTGGAAAAACTGGATCACTGAATGACAAAAAATGAATCTACACCACTTCCTCATACATAATCAGATGCTAAAAATGCAAAGGAAAACAAATAGGTGGGACTACATCAAGCTAAAAAGTTTCTGCACAGCAAAAGGGAAAATAAACAAAACGAAAACAAACCAACTGAATGGGAAAAAATCTTTGCCCCACACAAAAGGGATAAGGGCCTGATAACAAAGATCCACAAAGACCTCGCACAACTTAACAAAAATAAGACAAAAAAAAAAAAACCAAAAAAAAAAACCCAGTCCAAAAATGGGGTGAAGATCTAAAAAGACACTTCTCCAAAGAGGGAATACAAATGACCAATAGATATGAAAAATGCTCACATCACTAATAATCAGGGACATGCAAATCAAAACCACAATAAGATACAATTTTACACCACTAAGAATGGCCCACAGCAAAAAAAAAACAACAACAACAACAACAACAACAAACAGGCAAGGAGTACTGGCATGGATGTGGTGAGAAAGGGACACTTTTACATAGCTGGTGGGAATGCAAAGTGGTCCAGACACTACGGAAAGCTGTGTGGAGGACCCTTAAACTACTGAAAATGGAACTTCCATTCTAGCAATCCCATCAATTCCCATGCTAGGAATATACCCAAAGGTTAAAACAACTCTAATCCAAAAAGACACCTGTACCCTATGTTTATTGCAGCATATTTATAATAGCCAGGATATGGAAGCAACCCAATTGCCCCAAAATGGATTAATGATACAAAAAGCTGTGGTATATGTACATGATGGAATAGTATTCATTAATCAAAAAAAAAGACAAGCATGTCATTTGTAGCAACATGAATGGAACTAGAAGGAATCATGCTAGCAGAAATAAGTCAGAAAGAAAAAGAGAAATACTAGATGGTCTCACTTATATGATGGAAAAGGGGAAAACAAACACATAAGAAAAATTTAAAACTAACTCAGCAAAATTGAAGCACAGAGCTGGTGGAGGGTGGGTGGGTGAAGCAGGAATGGGAGGGGCACAAAGACTAATGTAATGATTCACAGGTGATAAGGGAGAACCCTGGGGTAGATAACCAGTAAAATAAAACAAAGAAGAAAAATATTTAAAATATGCATATACATATATAGTAGTTTTGGGGCAAGGAGAGAAAGGACAGTCTATATAAAACGTAGATTCTAGCAGAACAGATGTAGGTAGTACTGGGATTAGCATGTAAAAGTAGAGCCATCAGAGTTTGGGAGGTTGTACTGAGATAAAATAAAAAGGTAAGTTGAAACAAGTCTATGGAAAATGGAAATTGCATGCTGATGAGTATGGACTTTATTCTAGACATTGAGATGTGGAATGTTTGCATCAAAGATATGTGAAAAAACTTTTTAAAGGAAAAATAAATGTGTACTTTTGTGAGCTAAATAAATATAACTAATAAATTGAATCTATGAGAGTATTCCTGTCATATAAACATTGAGAGTTCTGAAAACATTATTTTTCAATTACAAGACTCATATAACAGTCAAGACAGCCAAAGGCTACTATAATTCTCAAATTGATTAAGGCCCAAATCTTAGCACAGAATGCAGACCTCATTCTAAAAGAAACATTAATCTACATACAATTGCAATCTTCTGCCTAGAATCACTGAATATTGCCTGAATCCCCCAATAATATTTTACCAACTTCCTTCATGATCACAAGAAGAGGAATGAAAGAAGTAAAAGACTTTGGTATTGTGGGTTGAAATTTATTTTAAAAGGAGTTTATTCACTCTCTTTTAAGGATATAGGTGACTTTTTATAGCATATAGTTCCATAAGGAAAATCCTAGAAAAATAATAAAGAAATCTGAACAAAGATCCAGTTTTCCTGTGGAAACCCTATAATCTGCAAACATATATCCAGTCCAATGCCATTCAAGGATCAGAGTGTGTAGTGATAAGAGTTCTTGGAAAAAAAATTTTGGGGTTCCGGGAAGGTAGGAATATTTTCTTTTGTAATTCTGCTCTCTCCATACTATAAAGGGATTGCTTTCTTACTATGCAACCAAGGGTGTACCCATAAATGTTAAGGGGTGCATGCCAACAAGCCTAGGATACCTCCTGGTAGAAAATCACAAGAAAGCAGTCAGGCAGCAATCTGAGTCAGAAGGAGAGATTCAAAAATTCAAAATATACCACCTAGTCCAACATGAAGCCAAGATAATATCTATTGTCTCTGTCAAGGATCAGAGTAGCCTCTCCACATGTCTCTCACTCCAGTCACTTCCATATATCGCTCTCAAGTGTCTCCTGTCTCTAATATATCCATCTTGTTCCTTCCCTACTGCTCCTCCTCCCCACTCATGAAATCTGGTTCATAACATGCTGGGATTTGTAATCCAAGGTGGCTGTATGTAAGTGGGTGCAGGGAAAATGGTAGCTATTCTATTCTCTTCCCTTTCATGGAGATGTGTCTGTAATAGTTTTGTAAGATTTGGAAAAGATAAGGTATGGCCATAAACACAACTCACACTCAGAGGGAAGTGAAAGCAGAAGCTGTTTAATGACCAGCAGTCAGGCAGGCACTCAGTTAAGAGTAACTGTGAATATCACAGTGCTCGGTTCCATTTTTATAGAGAAAGGGACTATAGAACATGGAGGGACAAAATAGTAAAAACTTTCCACCAAAGTTTTTTTTTTTTTTTTGACTAAAAGTCATCTAGATCTTTTCAGCTCTAGCTGTTGTAAGGATACTCAAGTGAGAGGGTGTGAAGTTTCAGATCTTATCAGCCTTTACAGGAAGCAAGTGCAGTTTTAAGGTGTGAGGGGCCCTGTTGCCAGTCTGCAAGGCTGTTCTCTTTTTGCCAACCCTACAAGTTTCTCTTTTTGCAAACCCTACAAGTTTCATGTTGTCTAAATTTGACTGGCTAGGGAGGGTTTTTGAATAGGATTTGGAGTATGAAGGTCAGTAAAACTTAAAGGACTGGAAAATAAAGAAAAAACACTTGGAAAAGTTTAGGAAATTTGCATTCTGGTAGAGAGACTACAAAACTTCCCATAAGAACAGAAACCATAAAGCCACTTGATTGCACATCCAGTTTTAGCAAAGGCATAGGGGATATATCGAAGACAGACACAATTCATCCCAGATGGTGTTCTCAACTTAAGACTTGAGAAAATTAGGTCACCACCGGTCCCTTTGCTTTTGACACAGACTTGGAAAAACTGTGGGACTAGATTTTAGCATGCAATCATGCCTCCAGCTATAAGTCCTTGTGCCCTACACCGACTATATAAAGACTACTCTACCAGCAGAGAACATATCATGTTAGAACAGACTGAATCACGGTGATTTGAGAAACACATTTTACTGGTATGTGGGTAATAACTCACATCTTTGTAATTTTTATTTATTTATTTATTTATTTATTTATTTATTTATTTATTTATTTATTTATTTATTTATTTATTTATTTATTTATTTATTTTTTTGGTTCTCAGCAACAGGGAAAGCAGTGACTGAAAAAAGAGGAAATATCTTTTTTGTCAGACTGATCATGTACTCCCTGAGTCTTAGCAAGGATTTCTGCTCTATAATATGGGGCTCAGGGGTGAGAGAACCCAAGTTTGAAAATGAACTTTTTGAAAAGGCATAACTGAGTCTTAAAAATAAGACATAGTACACATATGTAATAAGAAAGGAATGGAATTTAGCCAAAAATCCTTAAATTGAATTTAGCATATCTGGAAGGCAATTACTGGAAAAAATAAAATTATTTTGTGCTTATACCCTGATGAGTTGGAATTATTTAGTAAATAGATTATACATTAAACTATGAATCTTGATTTTTTAAGTGAGAAATGGAATGATAAGCTAAAATTTATGTTTTCCAGCTATTAAACATAATATCCCCTCTCTTTTCTTACATCTCTTACTTTTCTTTTTAGAGCAACAGTTTTGCAGATATTGTGATCCATAGCTACACTTGACATGTTCCTTGCCATGATTTTTATTTATATTTCCAGTGAACTACATTTTGGATTTTGGAAACTAAAGAAGAAAACATGCACCAGATCTCCTAATTTAAAGGAATATATTAATGAAAAGAACAAATGATCATTTTAGTAAAACTATTTTTCAGTATCATCTATTTGAAATACATACACACATTGAATTTTCTTTTTTTTCCCCAAAGAAATTTTATGTTAACATATACAATTCATTATAAATAAATGTTACTTTTCCATGTAGAAAAAGGAAAGCAATCATATCACTCATGTTTAGGTTAAGCTAATATTGACCTGAAAATATTATAATTAGTCAAAATACAACTCTTATCATTACAGTACCAGACTTTACTTAGTTTAAGACACAACTTATTCTCATGGTGATAAATGTTATATATATACTTATCAAGTGTAGGGTGGATCATTTCTGTGTATGGCTTAGAGATGCATTTCATGTTATTTCTTATTTGTTTCAAAATCTGGGTGAAATTATTGTACAAAATTTATCAAATTAGGAGAATACACATTTCATAACTACTGGAATCTTATGTGTTGGCAACAGATGGAATGTTAAGAATTGCGATCTGACTCTCCCTAAGTGAGCTAGTAAGAGTTGTTTCATTGTTTAGAGACAAAAACTAAATTTGCACCAAGAAATCCAAAATTCTCAGTTTAGTGTTTAACTTTCACTCTCCCCATGTCGTCTGACTCCTAAGTAACATCTTTTTTACTTTTCAACAAAAATGACTAAGACTGAATTTAAAGTGTGTATCAGTTCTGTCATTTGTAAAAGATGTTGTCATTTTTGGAAAATGAGAAAATGCTATGAGGTGATAGATGACTGTCACTTGACATTGCTTATCTCTTCAGTTTTCCTTCCTAATATCTTTTTTAATCTAGACTTTTTTTTTTTTTAAGTCTATCACCAGCCAACACCAATGCCTTTTAGATAGGAAAGAAAGTGGAAAGAAAAATACCACTGAAGGGAATTGTAAATCTCTTGGACTATTAATACAGATTGGAATTTTTAAAATCCTAGGATGTAGTCTTTTCTTATTATTGTGATGAGAATACATGAGTATGTAGTTAAAATTTAAAATAGTCTGGAATTATAGCCAATGAAATCTGTGGTCATATTATCAAAAATGTGAAAAGTAGTATTTTTAGCCTATCATATTCCAGTGTGCTTCCTTCACTCTGTTACCTCCACCCTCTATTGGTGCTTCAGTACTATAGTTAGCTCTCAAAGGTTAGTTTTTAAAGTTATCTTTATCTTACTCTTCATTTGGTTACTTTATATTTCACATATTAGTGACACCATCAGGTATTTATGGGTGATATATATATAGTGGTGAGTAAAGAACAGAGGTATCCACGTTGCCTCAATTGTAAATAAATTAATGAATAATAATAAAAATTTTTAAAAATTAAATAAAATTCATAAGCATTAAAAATAAATGAAAATAGTGTTTCTAAAGGGAAAAGAGTCTATTTCCTGAGATGAGATTATATGTAACCTCAGTCCTCAAGAATTACAAGTTTCATGATGTCTATCAACTTCAGAAATTCCTTAACTTAGAAAATAGACTATGAATTGGCTACTACTGCAGTTCTTCAATATTGTTGCAGACTTCCTTCCATGTCTCCTGTGCTTTTGTCACTCCTGGATTTGTGTGGCTTCCTAAATCTTTTATCTTATGTTTTTTTTTTTTTTTTTTTTTTTTTTTTTTTTTTTTTTTTTTTTTTTTTTTTTTTTTTTTTTTTTTTTTTTTTTTTTTTTTTTTTTTTTTTTTTTTTTTTTTTTTTTTTTTTTTTTTTTTTTTTTTTTTTGGTCAGTTCAAGTTTCTTTGCCCTTTCCCAGTTTGTTTTTCTTCCTTCCCCCCTTTTTTTTTCATTGAGGTAGCTTTGATTGCAGTACTCTGTAGGTTTTAGACAAAACCTCAAATCTCTACAAATCAATGCTTCTGTACAATGACCATTACCAAAGCATCAATAATCTTCCATTGATGTTCACTGAAACACCTTGCCTCTTTGCTGTGACACCCACTCTTCACTTCCCCTACTTGTTGCCTCACTTCTATAGTAAAGTTTCTAGGGTAATTGTGTCTCAAAGTAGCTTCTGCATTGATTTTTTATACCCCATAGAGTGATATCATCCAGTATTTCATTTTCTCTTCTGAATTATTTTGTCTAGAATAAACTACTTTTGTCCCATTCATGTTGTTGCAAATATCAAGATTTCAGTAGTTTTTAGTAGGTGGGATGTATTCCATTTAGTCTATACCACATTCTCTCTATCCACTGATCTGCCACTGAGTGCTTAGATTGTTTCCATAGCTCGACTATTGTAACTAGTGCTGCAGTGAACATAGTTGTATGTATATATCCCTATGAATATGTTTTTATTCTGCAGTCCTGGGATACATACCTAGAAGAGAGATTGCTGAATCACTTTGCACATCAATTTTTAATGTTTGAGAAACTTCCTTATTATTTTTCTTAGAGATTGAACTAGGTTGACTTTATACTAGCATTACCCAAGAGTTTCTTTTCTGCCTCATTCTCTCTAATATTTGCTGTTACTCATCTTTTAGATATGAGTCAATCTCAAGGATGTGTTGTAGTATCTCATGGGTTTGATGTGCATTTTTGTGATAAGTGATCATTTTTTCTCATTTGTCATTTGACTGTCTATTGTCTTCTTTGGAGAACTGTCTATCTAGTTTTTCTGCACATTTTTTCATTGGGTTCTTTGTTTTCTTTGTTGAGTTATATGCATTTAAAAAAATTCTTTGTAAGAAAACTTTAAAACGCTGTTAAAAGAGATAGAAGGAGACATAAGGAAATGTCTTCTCATGGTTTGGAAGAATGAACATCATCATAATGGCCATCCTGCCAAAAGCAATCTACAGATTCAATGCAATTCCTATAAAAATTCCAGTCACATTCTTTAAAGAGATAGAACAAGAATTACTGAAATTCATATGCAATAACAAAAGACCTCGAATAGCAAAAAGCCTCCTGACTAAAAAAAGAGAAAATGGAGGTATTGCTACCCTAAACTTCAAATTATACTACAAAGTCATTGTAATTAAAATAGCTTGGTACTGGTACAAAAACAGACAATCAGACCAATGGAACAGAATTGAGTGCCCTGAAATAAAACCACACACATACAGTCAACTAATCTTTGACAAAGGAGTGAAAAAACTTACATTGGAACAAGGACAGCCTCTTCAATAAATGGTGCTGGTAAAACTGGCCCAAAACATGAAAAAAAAATGGACCAAGACAACTCCCTCACACCATGTACAAAAATCAACTTAAAATGGATAAAAGACTTGGATATATGACCAGAAATCATAATATACATGGAGGAAAATGTGGATAAAACCCTCCATGAATTACAATCCAGAAATTCGTTTCTGGATACATCTATAGCAGTAAAAAAAATGAAGGAAAATATAATAAACAACTGGGACTACATCAAACTAAAAAGCTTCTGTACAGCAAAAGAGACAACAGAGAAAACAAAAAGAAACCCAAGTGGAAAAAAAATTTTGCCCTCCATACAAGTGACAAGGGTCTGATAACAAAGATACACAAAGAACTCACACAACTTAACAAAAACAAAGTAAAAAACCCAGTTAGAAAATGGGGAGAAGAATTAAAAAGACAGTTCTCCAAAGAGGAAATATAAATGGTCAGCAAGCACATGAAAAAATGTTCAATGTCCCTAGCAATCAGGGAAATGCAAATCAAAACCACAATGAGGTATCACCTTACACCAGTAAGAATGGCCTACATCCAAAAAAAACAGTCAATAACAAGTGTTCGCGGGGATGTGAAGAGAAAGGAACACTCTTACACTGCTGGTGGGAATGTAAACCTGTCCAGTCACTATGGAAAGCAGTGTGGAGAACCCTCAAACTAATGAAAATGGAATTACCATTTAATCCAGCAATTGTTCTCTTAGGAATCTACCCAAAGGAGAACTCAATGCTTGTACAAAGGGACACCTTTGCTTGGATGTTTACTGGAGCACTATTTATAATTGCAAGGACATGAAAATGTCCCAAGACAGAAGAATGGATGCAAAAGATGTGGTATATATACACAATGAAATATTACTTATCTATTAAAAATGACAAATTGGATGATTTTATGATAACATGGATCATATTAGCAGAAACAAGTCAAAAAGAAAATGACAGAAACCAAATGGTTTCACACTTATATGGGACAAGGGAAAAATAAACAAGAAGCCATGAGGAAAAATCAAAACAAGCTAACAATCAAATTGAAGTGCACAACTTGGGGGGGGGGAGGGAGAGTGAACCCCAGGGATTACAAAGATGTGAAATTAATATATAAATAAATTACTTAAAATTTTTTTGTAAATTTTGGATGGTAGCCCCTTAAAGTACAATATGTTTTAATGTATGTATGTATTTAATGTATGCATGTAATATGTATTAATGACAGGTAGTTTTTTGAGTAGTTAGATTTGTTTACTTTTATTTTCCTTGCCAATGGAGGTAAATTCCTAACTCTCTATTTTAAGACAATGTCACAGAATGTTTTGCTGGTTTTTCTGTGTATTTTTGGTCTCCTGTCTTGCATCTAAACTGTTGATCCATTTAATTTTGTGATTGATGAAAAGAGTATTTCAATTTTTCTTATGGCTGTCTAGTTTCCCAATACCACTGTTGAAGAGACTTTTCATTATATACTCTTAACTCCTTCATTGTAAATCTTTTT
Source organism: Uropsilus gracilis (assembly GCA_004024945.1). Taxonomy (NCBI): domain Eukaryota; kingdom Metazoa; phylum Chordata; class Mammalia; order Eulipotyphla; family Talpidae; genus Uropsilus; species Uropsilus gracilis. The sequence continues at coordinate 18,334 of PVHY01001531.1, read as the reverse complement.
TATACCTATTCTACACATATTTCCTATACCTATGTTCTTCCTACTACCCACTGAGCAAATATCCCTTATACCCCTTTACCCTATACGATATCCGATTTATAATTTTTTGCTCATTAAATATTTTTGATAAGAGGTGTTAAACTTTAAAAATTTCAGATCAAATGAATATAAGTAGTGCATGTGCTCACTTAGTAGTTACTTCCTTTCTCTACCAGACAGAAACTATTCTTCTTCTACAAGTATATCTTGTTCTTTTTTCTCTGAAATTTCTCTTAAAATTTAGTGCTAGGAGATATTCTTGTAGTTACAAATTATTCATACAAGAATGGCATTTAAAGTTTAAAAAATTGAGATCTTTGTCACACCCAGTGATATCAGCCAGTCTCCCCTCTGACATCAGTGAGTTTACTATAGTTCATTTCTCCATGGATGGGTCAGCTTATGATAGTGAAGACTCATGATCATTACAGGCATTCTGCTAAACACTGATGGAACAAGATCACAGAACCTCACACCAATTAACACAATGTGTTCCTACCAGTGAATTTCAACTAGCCTCAGTAAAATTGGTTTTTGCTTATAATTAAACTAGAAATAAGTCTGAAAATCCAGGCCAGTGTTTATAGTGAATTAACTCTCTGTTAATTCTCAAAATTATTAGACTTCTTGATTTTTTTTTCTTCACACTATGTTTAAAGTTCTTTTAACTTTGCATTTTGCTTTTCCTTCACCAAGATTTTAAGGACCATATAGTTAGGAGAACTGCTTATATTTCAAAAGGGAGGAAAAAACTTAAAGTAGTACAAATCAAGAACTAGGAAACTACCATTTCACAAAAATATTAAATGTATAAGTTATTTTAATATTTATGCATTTAACCTAGTTACAGTTTGTCATTAATTGCTGGATTTTGCCTGGTTAGGAAGAAACTTATTATTCAGTAGTAAGCTGGTTGATTTCTTACTTTGACCCAATGAACTTGAAATCAAGGCTCAAATCTATTCTGTTTACTCTTACAATCAACACAATCTTAGAGAGTATTATTTATACATTCCTGAGAGCAGTTGATTGTAAAATGTACTAGATTGCAATGACTCATGGGAAATATAATAGACTATGAAGCAATTTATTATTTTTTTAATTCTGAGAGAAATCATTTCTTCCTAAGTGTGAGAGTAATTTAATTCTAAACTTGAACATTGAGTTCCACAGTTAATGAGGCACATATTTTGGACATATTTTGAAGCATTTTTGATCAGAATTGAATTCTTTTTCTATGACACTAACTCTAACATTTTGCACTAGCTATGTAGAATTTACTACGGATCTACATAAAATTTTTCTGTAAAAAGTATTGCTAATTAAATGTGGAGAACAATGAGTTTGATTTAAGTCCTTTAGTTTTTCTTTCCCCTCCTCTCTTGCATTACTCTTAGACAATAACAAATGACAGTTTTTTTTTTTTTTCAAATTTTATTTTTAGTGAGCATAGTACTATGGTTTGAATATGTTTCCCCTGTCCCTAAATTTACTTACTGGAATCCTGATGCTCAGTGTGATATTATTGTTTGAAGTGAAAGATCTGACCACTGGAAGGGATTTAGATCATAAGTGTGTGGAACCCTTGCGAATAGGATCAGTGCTCTTCTAAAAGAGGTTTCTATATATGGGATTCCAGGGAGAAAACTGTCCTCATCCAACTATGTTGTCACCTCATTCTGGGAATTTCAGATCTATAAATTTCTATTGTTCTTCAAACAGCTCTATGCCAGATATTTTGTTACAGTATCTCAAATGAGCAAAGACAATACAAAACCTATGATAGAGGGAGGAGAAGGAATAAATAGAGGAAAAATAATATCAGTGGTGTGAACTTAAAGAGTGTATCTCTTAACTTGCTACCTTTGGGTTTCTTCCTTTTCATTCTCGTATAGGTTACTATAATCAATCTTTAGAGGCTTGTCAAATAGAGTCATACACTAATGTGTAAATTGTGTTTTGTAGGAATTTAAATGTTTCATGTTACTTTGTGGACATAATGACACTGTATATTAACATTTACTTTTATTCAGTGCAAATTAATTCTGAGCACAAACAACTACGTGAATGCAGCTATATTTTTTTGTAGGCTCAAGCTTTATTAAATGAATATTTACAAGGCATATGTGGGCCAGAATTGGACCCCTAAAGATTCCAAAGTTTTAATAAGCTGTTGGGTTGAGTGACAATACAAGTCCTATCTTTGTCTCTTGAGCGATAGTAAGTCTTGCTCATTTATTTATCTTCAGTTTTTACAATATTTGTTCTAATATATCTGTTCTAATCTCCCATATTTGCTGTCTGTCTTTCCCAAGTCTTTCTTTCTAATCAATTTGACTTCTCATTACTTCTGGCCAAAACATCATTTTGGCCAATATCACAGAAACAGAAAATACTTTATATACAGGTCTCTAGGTTCCTGAGGAATCTTGCTAATATCTCATTAGTAGGTCTTACTTATCCATATGCCTGTTTTTCTCAGAAGGTTATGAACTCACAGGGGGTATTTGTCTCAGCATTTCAAACATAACATGGAACTAGGCACCTGGCAGCAAGGCAATTCATGTTTGCTGAATAAATGTTTGTTGATGAAGACCTACAAGGAGCTTGTGTATCTTTATTTATAAAAGTAGTCTTTTTTGAATATTCAAAAGGAAAGCAATGTGGCATCATTATTCAATTAATGAGCTCACCATTATCATAAATACAGCACAAAATTTGTGCATTTTTTTAAACTAGCTTTTACCACTAGTAAAAATTACTAAAACATCTTTTTCGCATGCATAATTCACAATGCTACACTAAACTGTCACAAGGTCACGAAAAGTCATGATAAAATAATATATGTCATAATAAATTCATGCTATACATAATTTATTTTCTTAATTTTATCCTACTGTTTAACCATATCATAAATACATCAAATATTCTCCTTTCTTTTAGCTTTAGCTTGCATATATTTTTATCTAACCATGACAGCAGGTTTGCTAAGGAACAGAAAGAGGAAAATCATTCAAAACATAAATCCATGAATTCCCCTCAGAGAGGAAAAGGCAATATTTGCTGTGTTACTTAGGCAGTGAAAAGAAAGGGGAAAAGATCAGATCAGCTTCTTTGCAGCTGTGCTTCAGTATTCAAGGCCACACCTGGACCGGGTAAAACTGATTATAAACCTTTGGCTAAAAGGAAAAGTTGTTGCCTGAAAAAGCACATGTATCTTTTGGGATTCCTTTTTGGCTATTTCAGTATTTAACAGATGTACTGGCTTAAGTTTTATATTCTGAAAATAGCATGAAGTACATAGGAGCACTGCATTTCTTCTTACTGAAAGTTCCCACGGTGAATTTAGGTGTTTAAATGCTTTAAAAGTTGGCAATGTACCAAGTAGTAACATTTCGCTAAATCTCTCTGTTTTATCCTAAGTATTTGTTGTGGAGATATGCTGTGAGCATGGCATTTGTATATTCAAAGTACAAAACTAAAACAATTTTGGGAATGTTTAGCAATCTCACGTTGGAATAAACATTTTTTTCAACTCTGAATTATCAAATGGCAAATATAATAATATGTCTCATTTATATATATATAAGGTGCACCCTGAGTAAACACATAGGTAAATAATATACACATATACTTTACTACCTTAAAGTAAGTCCTCATATCCATTAATGCTAAAATAATTATATCTTTACTATTCTATCGTTTTAATAAAGCTGGTAAATATTTCTATGAGACAGTATTTTTAATTACACTAAAAGTTAAACAATAAATAATATACCTTCCTCCTGTAACTACACTGTCTCCACATGAAATTTAAATATAATTTTGATCAAAGTGTTTTAGTGACACAGAAATAACAAAGCATGTCTGATGTAAATCCCATTTTAATGTCTTTCAGTTAAGTTCTGCAAATTTCTTTGATATCCAGTGGCAATACCATTAAAGTCGTATGATTTCTATGAGCTTACTTTATAAAGACAAACATTATACTTTAAAACATCACCAAAGTAGAAGTAACAATATATTTGTACTTACATCACTAATATTGTCTATCAATTTGTTTTGAGGCTTAAGATTATAAAAGAATATAAGCTGATTGGAAAGCTGTATTAGTTTGAATTTTTATCATTAGCACTGAATAAAAAAATTGAAGAATGTGTCAAATAGGCATTATTAAATTTAATTAGCATGAAGAATACAAATTTGTTCCTAGAGTCTCTAGATCACCAAATATTCCTTTTAGTACTTTAAGGTACATTTATTTTGTGGTTGTATGAAAATATAAAAAAAAAACAGCAATCATGTAGACTGATTCTATGGTGCTGAGAAATAATATGTTTGAGTGAAAACAGTAAAAATTGTAAACACATGAATCTTTTACTGAGGAATAAAGGACAAATGATAAAAAAAAAAATTTGACTATTAACTGTAGAAAATACCGGAGAAGAGATATTATATGATTACTATTGATGTCTGAAATTCGAAGTAGGTTTTAGTAAAATAGACTGGTAAGGCATCATTCATTATTCACATTCATTATTGATCTAGCTCATTATCCTAAGTTCTGTATTGTTAAAATGCCAGTTACCACAATTGATAAAATCATCTTGACTCTTTCCCATTGCATCTTATATGAAGTTGAAAGCGCACGTTACTTGACAATAAAAAAGCTTTCAGATGGAAATTGAATTTATGGAATTTATAAAATTTTGGTTTTGCCACTATTTTGACCTTTAAAAAAGTAATTTGCATCTTTAGAAATAAGTTTAATCTTTCAGTCTGTTTCAACACTGTAAAATATAGGGAATGCATAATATATCTTATAGCATTCATTTATTATTTTGAACTTTTTTAATCAGATTTAAAAATCAGATTTATAAATAAATAAAATAACTCAGATTTATTGGATGCTTACTCAGGTCTACTGCTACTGTTGATGAGGTTTAGTGCTGGTAAGGTGACTAGTGTGATAAGATTACATTCTCTCAGCTATAGAGTTTACATTCTGCTGGGGCTGACAAGGAAGCAATAATCAAATAAGTAAACAATCAAATGATTTTAACATGGAATAAATGTAATGACAATCAAGGAAGGAAATTATAAATGACTGGAAGAGAGGGTGCTATTTGATTGACATTTTATCAAAGTATCTTAGATGAGCAAGATCTGGTCATGTGAAAACTTAGGTAAGAGCTTCCTCCTGCAAAGGCAAGACAAAAAAAAAACAAATAGATGTGTGAATGAACTTGGATAAAAGAGCAATGAGAAGTTCCATATTGCTTAAACATAGTGTACAAAAGAGAGGTGGTAATAAAGAGAAGTAGTTGCTGACAGATAGTTAAATTTTTGAGGAATTGGACTTTATTTTAAATGTAAAATCAAGCCTTGTAAAGTTTAAAAAGAGGTACTATGTAGTTGAATTTATCTAGCATAAATAATATAGTAACTGTGTATAGGGAGCCATTTTATGTTACCTGTTATGTCCAAATATGAAAATATATGTGGATATATATGATAACTCAAATGAATTTGATGAATGATTGAAATTTACATTAATGAATTACAGAGAATATTTTTAATGATTAGAGAATATACCAATGAAAGTTTGTTGAATAGAGACATAGGAAAAATGAACAAAGCCTTGAGGAAAAATCAAAACAACCTAACAACCAAACTGAAGCATACAACTCGGGAGCGGGGTTGGAAGGAGAGGGTGGAGATGGTCAGGGAGGGAAGGGGTTGGGCAAACCCTGGTGATTTAAAGATGTGGAATTTACATACAAATAAATTACTTAATATAAAGAAAGTTTGTTGAATAGCAAGGATAGTTAATGAGAACTTTGTGTAGGAAGATAGTAGAGGTACTAAAAAGTGTCTAAAGGTTCAATGTCACTGTACCAATGAATTAGTGACAATAGGAGGTTATGTTGTTTCTCAGTGTGAAGAGTCAAGGGACATAAACAGCATTACTAGAGCTGAATGAGGAGCTATAGAAATGGACACACAATCTCTGCCTGGTTGTAAGACCAAAACCCCAAGTAAGTAACATCAGGAAGTAACACTTCAACCTCTGTTTCCTGTCATCCCTCACACCTACTGATGGTGTCTCCAAATGTCTGCACACAATTCAGTGTCTGACAGTGTTGGAAAGTGGGTGCTGTAGTTTGTAGAGGATAGTCTTCCAGGACACTGAGCAGGGTAGACAAAGTGAAGATGAATTTGGATAAGCAGAAGCAGAAAATTCAGTGTTCTTAACTCACTCCTTTCATATGTTAAGTTTATTATAGTTTTACATATTTCTGACTTCAATTGTCTGTCATATTGCTGTGGTTGAATCTCATTGATGAAAATGGACTTTTTTTTATTATATGGTAATTAAATTAGTTTGGGTCCATATCATCTCATACTTGTAGAAATTACTATCTCAGGAAGAGAACCCAAGTTCTGGGCTGTTCTCTTTAGAGGAACACCTCTGGCCCTCTCCCAGCCATAACACATGAGTGATAAATCTTGTAGCCAAGGGGAATATGCTTCCCTAAACCCTATGACTCTCACCCTTCCTGACTACACTTGTGGAACTCAGCACTTTTCAAAGGTTTGTTCTCCCATCCTGTCATCTTGGAGTTTGGGTGTGTGCTCCTGTGACTGTGTTAAAACCAAAGATTCTTTGTGTTTCTTGGATGTAATTGTCAATGGGTAGTGATTATAGTGGCTAGATTTTTTTTTTGCCTACGGTCTCTTATAGTAAAGGGGAGAGAGGAAGGAAGGAACAGAAGAGGGACATGGGTCAGTTCCTCCATTTTTTACCCTTGCTCTATCCCACAAATAATAGTGACAGGTCTGTCTGGAAAAATGCAGTCATTTCCTAATTAGCCTTCCTTTAGTCTGTTTCAGCACATTTCTTTCTCTAGTCAATACTTTCTGGTAGGTTCTTGTTGGTCAGAGGAAATGATTACCTTTCTTGGCAAGGTCTAAAAGCCTTTAATTTTGTCCTAGGATGCATTCAGCATCCCAAACTCCAGACATACTTTTTTCCATTGCCTTAGAATATCTTGTAATTTTCCATATCTATTATGTTCTTTCATAACTCTATGTAAATCTGTGTAATTTTTCATTTCATGGGGGTCTTTTTTTTTAATCTCTAGCCATTAAAAATATTTTCAAATTATTTCTCAAAATATAAGTCAAATATAACACTTCCTGTGAAGAGTGTATGGCTATTTCTGTTTCTTGCTCCTGTGTATAGCTACCTGCATTATATTGCCCTTGTCTATAGTCTTTGGTGTTTTATATATTATATATGATTATTTGTTTGTGCACCTATCTTCTTTGCCGGAACAGAGGGCTCATTTATCTTTTTACGACTTCACACTATTTCCTCCTTAGTCTGTATCCTGGATCTGATAGTAGAAGTCATCACATGTTTTTAGAATAAAAGGAAGAAAAGTTTAAGTCACATTTTTTGCTATGTTTTCCCTATTGGAACTATTCCTGTTCATTTTTCCCTATTTCTTTCATCTAAATTGTTTTCCTGGTCTCTCATTTTCTTAGTGGGAGATCAAATATTTCTCTGCAAAATTTTTTAAGCCTTCTAAGTTTAGAAATAAATTAGAAATACTCAATTAACTACCTCATTTATCAGAGTTAATATTTCAAATGAACTATTTTTATATAAATAATATATGAATTAGGGTTTTGATAAATGAAAATATTTTGTCTTTTTTTTTGCTTTGGAAAACTGCACACAATATTCAAGATCTCAGTACCAGGACTCTGGGTGCTTTGGTGGTAGGGAACTATAGTGTGACCACCACCAGAGAGAAATCCAATACTGTCAAAAATTTACATGGAAATAAGGCAAATTGTCTTACATAAAGTCATTAAAAAAATCTCAACACCAAAGTTTTTTTTTTAGATTTTAATAAAAACTGGAGCTGTAAAAACATGTTTTTATAACCTTGGACCTTAAATAGAGATCTCTTATTATGAAATGAATACAGCAAAATCTAAAGACTGATTATTTTCATATGCATTTTTGATTACCTGGACATAATTTAATAAATAAAAAATCCAGTGGGTCTTTACAGGCAAAATTTAGGTCATTATTTCAAGAGTTTTTAAGAAAAAATATCCAGGAAAGTAATTATTAAACTATGGAACTATTAAACTACTGTTTTTAGATTTGTTATATTTCTGAGAAACTTAGCAATACCTTTGAGGGAACTGCAATATGCATTATTATCTGCACTGACTCTTCTGTAAAACATTATTTTATTATTCATTTAATTATTAAGATGGTTAATTATTAAGATGGTATCATTCCTCTGCTTCAGTATAAGAAAAGATTACTTGGAAAAATTAAGTAAACTGTTCAAAGTTACACAATGTTTTTGGAAACTATTCAGGGGCTTTTTATATGATGAAGAAAGTCTATTCTTAACCACTATACTGTAAATCTTAGATTGTGCAGTAATATTTCATGTAAGTCACAGAGAAGTGTATGGAATATTGGTAAATTGTTAGAGAATTGATTCTCTTTCAGCCATATCATGCTTTTGAAAGACAGATTATCTGCCATTTTCTCCCTGAAAGCTCTTACTGTAACTTAAAATAGCAATAAAGTTAAGGATACTTCCTGGGGATTAAGGAGCGGCTAAAATTAAGGGTCAGATGTTGTCAACTACTTCTTCTAATCAAAGATAAATCCTCAGGAAATGCCTTGTATCCTCCTCATCATTGCTTAATTGGAAGTTCCTTGAATTTAATCTGCTATCTCCTTCAGTTTTTGGTAATTATTAATATTGCAGTCCCAGTAAGAAAGTCTTTCATGTATACTTGAGAATACAGGTATGCTCCTTCTACTCCCAAACACATGTTCCTGCAACACGAGAAATTAACTAATCATTAGACACCTTACAAACTATACATATGAATTTATCCCTTAATCATAAAACATGTTGGTATTAGTCCTTGCAGTGATATTTAAAGTAAAATGTGACTTAAGTTCTCCCTACCTTCAACTTACATATGACATCTTTTCCTAGTGAAATGACAATATTAAATTTTCAGTTCTTTTGAATCCAATTTCCCCATATGTAATTCTGTTTTTAGCTGTAAGACCAAGAACAAAAATGAGCAACCAAGGCAATTTACTTTTAATTTTTGGAGAGTTGAAAATCCTGAGAGCTACTGAATGATATTTTTTGTCATTTAAACAATAACAACACCAAGTCTGAGAAATGGGGACATTTTATTTTCAAACTACAGGCAATCAAGGTGTTTTTTTTTTTTTTTTAGTCTTTCAATAGCTGAACTTTAAATATTTCAAAATTTAGACATTTTAAAAGATAAGGCCATCTATAAGTTATTTCCTTTCCAACTTGACCTCTCTCATACATATATATTTATGATTTATTTCATCAGAGTGTTATTAATGGCTGCCTTCTATATATATTCTTTAAAAAGTGTAGTTTGCATCTTGTCCAGTGAATCCTGGGAGTAGATAAATAATGAGCAAAGCTCAGGAAATGTCAGAGGAAGGTGCATCCTGGGAGTGTTAGTCCATCACTTTCAGGAAGTGACAATCAGGTCCTCTGTCAAGTTGGTCTGTTCAGGTTTTCTCAATGTAGTGAGCTTCCTCTGATTCATGCCTCTGTAAGTAGTTATAGCTCAAATAGGAGTGGCTCTCCGAGGTTTCAAACTCCCCTTCTAGGAAAATGTTTCCATCATTCACCGTTTCCTACAATTGTTATACCTCAAGCTGAAAAAGCTGTGCCTGGCTGGGAAAAGGCGGGATTCTGGAACTCTCCTTTTCCTGTCTATCACCTGAATTAAAGTCAGAGGGAGGGGAAAGGGATATAACACATCATGGCATCTCCATTGAAAATGGAATTTTACAAAAGTTTTAGAAACATACAGCTATTTCCTGAATGCGTACTTTAATTTGGTAGAAACAGAATCAGCTAGAGAACGTAATGTTTCCAAAGTTAGGTTTGAATTATTCTTGAAATGTTTTTCCCCCACCCTACCTTTATACACCACAGCATTCTAAGTTACTTTACTTGGAAATGATTAGATGGAGCTGGGGAGCAATCAGATTCTTTATTTTTCCTCTTGGTTTCCTATTGCCAAAGGAAAGTCCTGCTCAGTGGTTGTTGAGCTGATGGCCATCAGTACCATCTGGCTGGATTACTACAATGCTATAATATTTTAGGTACTTTATGAACTTACTTTTTTCTTTCTGCAGCATTAATTGAGAAAATACTGGTAAAAATGATGAGTAGTGTATAAAGTCCTCATAGTAATCTTCAGTCACAAAAAATTACACAGATTATTTTGTAGATCCATTTTCAAACCTCTATCCACAACCTATAAGGAAATCATACACTCATAGTACCCAGCAGAAAAGAATTTCTATTTTTCATAAGTATGAACAGTCTTGAAAACAAAGATGACCTTGATTTGATTTATCCAATGTCATCGTAAAAGTATGTTATCCATGTCTTCTACCCAAAGTAAAAATAGAAAATGACATAAGATTAAAGATTTTTTTTATTATCACAGCAAGTGAGACTTTACTCTTAACCTACTTTTTTTATCAACAATTTTCACATGTAGATAAAACTTTGAAGTTTTATGCTATGAAACATAGCCATATGAAAATATATGCATATGTGCATAGCATCTACAATATAGATCATTAAGTAAAACTGACACAAATAACATTGATAATCATGTGTAAAATTCTAACAAAGATAAATTGCCTAGAGTTTTAATGCCTCTTTTTGACTCAGTGTTAGTAAGTTGGACAGAATTATCAGTTATATAAAAACACTACAGAGAGAAGCATTACCTTAGTACTTATTTTCTAGATAGCTCTCAGACTATTATCTTTTAGTTAAATTTGGAAACAAAACTAATGAATAGATGTATTTATATTTATTTGCTCCTCCCACCCATTTTGTAGTGGTTTCAGAGAGAAACAAATGGCATTTTAAAAATATATGTCATTTGTCACTTTCTGGTTTGTATACTCTCTTTGTGAAATGAGACTGTTTTCTGTCACAGAATTACTTTATTTAAGTCATTCTGAAGGGCACTTCAGCAGCTGTGTTGAGAGTCTGATATTGAATGGTCCTTTTTTGGAAAAATCTTTAGCCCTCAAGAAGATCCTCTAGAGTGAGGTCTCAAAGTGCTGCTCTTACTCTCCTAAGACTATGCAACTGGCCAGTTGGGTGCAGTGACCTTCTTGGCATTTGCTTTATTTTTCAGGATATTTCCTGGCCTCATTGTGATCACTTTTTCATTGTCAGCCAGCTTGTGAACTCTCAGGAACAGACATCCTCACAAACAAAATGACATTATGAAAAACAGACCCCAGCTATTGGCACATCAGCAAAACAGATGGGGATTTGGGGGAAAAAATAAAAGAGAGAGAAAGAGAAAGCTTTGCAAAGATTGGCATGACTCTGCCCTCTATAAAATAATGCTTCATTTCCTACTACCTAAAAGCAGTACAAATTTTAATTTAAACAAGAGAATTGTAACGAGTGCAATTACATTAAATGAAAACACATTGAATGGATAGAAGGAATTCTAAGATTTTTTTTAAGAAGTTGCATAACAAATCTTTAGGTTACTGGTAGTGAATTTATGTTTAAGAACTTCAGGAGTTCAGCAGTCAATCAATGAAATAAACATTTGCATATATAAGATTTGTTTTATGATTGGTATATATTTACATTGACTAAAATCCCAGTCTTTCTAATTAGCTCAAATCCAGAGTAATTATTTATTAAAGGAGTGCAAAATAGTTTTTCTAACTCTGTAATCTAATATTTGAGAATATACAGTTAAATAAGTACTATATTTTTAAATACTACATTATCTCATGTCAATAATAAAGTAACCAGTAATGAAAATAAATATTATCATCTCATTTTTGTCACATAACCTGCACATGATCCCAGAGCCATTCCTGGTGGCTATTACCTTACTAAAGAACTCTTTTTTTAAAATTCAGTCATTCTAGATGCCTGTGAATTCTGAATTTTGGTTATACCTAAATATCTTAAGAGGTGTAAACAGTTATTATTGCTAGAGCTTTACTTCAGAATTTGAGTTATTTGAATCAAAATTTCTGAAATGGGGTGATTTGGTCTGGACATAGGTAATTTTTAAAGGGTTATGGGCTATTCTGAAACCCAGTTAGGAGATAGTTAAGATTTGGAATTGTCCTAAGCCAACAATGCTCCAGGCATTGAGTTTACAAGATAAAAAATGATAAAGTTCCTTCCTTCATAAAGGAGTGTGATAGTTTCCTATGATTGGTATTACGAATTATCACAAACTTGCTGGCTTAAGACAGATTAATTTCTCACAGTTACAGAGACCAGAAGTCCAAAATTAAGTTATAGTGGAGCTGTGTTTCCTTTGAAGGCTCTAGGGAAGTATATGCCTGTGTCTTGCAGTTTCTGGGGACTGCTAACATTCTGTGGCTTGTCTCCACACATGTGATTACATTTAGGAACCACCTGGATAATTGAGAATAATCTGTCACAAAATTCTTACTTAATCACATCTGCCAATATTCTTTTTTCAAAAAAGGTAACATTTGCCAGTTCTAGGCATTAGGACCTGATATCTTTGTGTTACCATTATTTACAAAGATTCAAACAAGTGGAGATCAAATTCAAATTCAAGTAAAGTGTTTTATTTGTACTTACATTTGCAACCAACTTCACTTCTGGGTATGTATACTAAGAAAATAAAAACACTTAAAAAGATACACTTACCTCTATGTTCATTACAGCATTGCTTACGGTAGCTGAGGAAAAACCCAGGAGGGCTATAGACATTCTAACTTTATAAACCCCTAAAGTACAGTTTCAAATATCTATAGCAAAATATTCTGAACTAGCAAAAATTGTATAACTTGCCATCATAATAGCAGGAATTAATTCACTTCTCCCAGTAATTGGAAAAATTTTAGGAGCAGGGAATTTTACAATGATCTTTACATCAGAATCAGGAAAATTGTGGAAATAAAAGAAGGTGACATTTTAAGATGGGATTTTTAGACATTTATGTGACATTCTCTTAAACATACTATATCGATATATATATAAATGCTATATCTAATATAGGGTCAATGTTACTTATTCATAAATTGTGAGCATTAAGTGATAGCACATAATGTTCATAACATATAGCCTACATAAACTCTTAAGAAAGTGTCAACTACAGAAAAGACCAATAACTGGATGATAACAGGAAAGAATTTACAGCTTCTATGGATGATAACATGAAAGAACTTACAGCTTCTAAAGATTTTTGCTATTTATTGAAATTCTTAGCCTCTCATATTCAAAGGACTCAATGTAGGTTTCAGTACAGTCGAGATAATGACTATAGGAGGCCCTAAACAGACATCAATGGAATGAAGTGATTAGTTCTGTAAAGGTTTACTTCTTAAAGAATATTGCCTCAGTTTGACTTTATTCTGTATAGAAAGCCCAAATATATATTATGTACTGTTCCTTATGACATTTTTGATGTAGATTTTTTTATTCAACTTTTCACAGTCCTTTTGAATGCTGAGTTCATCCTCTTAGGCTTGAGTTAAGATATAAATTAGTCAAAATGATAGACATATAGAATATAACAATCTTATAATTTTATTATCCATATCATCCAAAAATACTCATAGAAGATTTAATTCTTTTTCATGTATATCAATTTGATTAACAAAATTATGATCTTAGAAAAATCAACTTCATAAACATACAAGCAAATTTTAACCTGTGCTCAAAGTATTTTATTTCCTGAGAATTACTGAATGATGGCTTCAAAATTAAATACATTTACTTCATAATCTATTGTATTTAATTCTTTTTCAATTTATACAATTTTCTATCAATTTATCAATTTATCAATTTCTATCAATTTATACAATATTCTATTTTCAAAAGCTTACTTATCCAGAAAATTTCTTCTGTACTAATTACATCTTGAATGTTTTAAATGTAGAGAAAAAAAAGTGAGTATCCCTTTTGGGAATACATTTAAATACTCTAATCATCTTGTTAAATATGTGTTTTGTTATTCTTTTAAAAACAAAAAAAGTATAAGTTTATAAACTAAAGGCATAAATTTCTATCTGAAAGGAAAACTTCAGAAAAGGCAAAAGAATTTCAAATATATGTGTAACATAAACCTCAGTGCTTACACAGTAACATGTTTTAACAAATATTGAAGCATGGGGCAAAGTTCAAATAATAATCAGCAAGCTACTATTCATGGTACTGAACCAGAATTTCAGTTAATATGTATGTATGGAATTGATTGTATGAAGGTTTGGTTATGGAATTTAGGCTTAATTAAGCATCATTACTGTTACTAATGGTAGAAAAAAACAACCAATGAATGTGTTCTATGGTTCAACAGTTCCACTGTGTAATTTCAGATTCAACAGATATAAGCTTGCATTAATGAGGTGGAAAATTTCTTCCATTATTACTACATATCTTAGCATCTTTTCACAGAGTAACAGTCTGGTCTTTAAAATATGATTTCTAAACAGACAAACACAACTTCTTTTCCTTATGTACCCAGTATTTTCAAATGATATTAGAGGATACCAAGAAGTATAATAAATATAGGTGAGAAATCAGTTCTGAAAGATATTTCCTCAAAAGCCTTGGTTAATGACTTTGCCAGTACTCAGCAAATATTCATTTAGCAACTTATTTTTGGACAAGTAATTAACCATTATAAACAATAAACTAGTTGTAAACAACAGAAATGTGTAGTTTAGATGTAAAGCATGAAACAAGTAAAGAGTCATGTACTTATTCTGACACCAAATGTTAGCAAGAACCTAAAATGATAAGAGAAACAGGATGGCTCATCAGTTCCTAATTGGATACTTCATCTTTAATAATTTAAAAATGTTATCATGATCAACCTACTTAATAACAACATTACTAATAAGAGTGAATATTTGTTATCTAAGTAAACACTCTCATAAATATTTTATACATATTTCAATTTATTTTTACTTAACTCTTGTTAGAATCTTAGATGTTGTATGGTTCTTCCTATTTCCAAGCTATTTAAAAACAGAAATTAAGTAACTTATTCAAATTCTCTCACTGGAACTAGCAAGCACAACTGAGTTTCAGTCGCAAATATTTTTGATTCAAAGAGAGTATACTTGTAACTATAACTTTTTGCTTAATATTCTCAATGAATAACACCTAAACAGACTTACTTTTGTCATATTTTCTCACACACACACACACACACACACACTTATATAACTAACTTTTAACTTTACATCTTTATCTTCCTCCCATTTATACTTGATTTGACTTGAAGCTTTTATTCACGTTTTCCACTTATCGACTATGCTTTCGGTTATCAGAAAACTTTTTCAGTTTTTCATATTTTCACAGGTAAACAATGATAATTATTTTGTGATGTTAGTGAAAATGGAATCCTAAAGAACAAAAATGTGGGTTGTCAGCATATGAAATAAACATACAATAATACGAAAAATTACTTTTTTACTATGTTGTTTTATAAATATTAGTGGGCCACTGAAGAATTTAATAGTTCTTTAGTTGAAAAGAATAGTAAATTAAATTTAAAAATGGGTATAAATGAATGCAAAAAAATGCTGCAAAGCATTAAGAAAATCATGGTAATAAAATGACAGCTTGTCACCTAAGAAAACAAGGTGCCCCCTTCCCAGCCAATGAGAGAGGAGTGCACAGAGTCCGGGCATCAGCTTCACAGCAAAGCTGCAAAATAAGGGAGAGAAGATGATCCTCAAAGGCCATCAATGGATGCCTGGCCACATCAAGAAACTTCTTTACTGACAAAGGCTGGGGGGCAAGGCCCCTTAAGCCAGAGGGCAGAGCCATGGGGTGAATAGGTAGCAGACTGGCAAGGAGAATGGATTGGAGAGAGCAACCAGCAACAAGAAGACACTGATAGAGCTCACAAGAGCATGCACTGGCTGCCTAACTCAAAGTTAACACTACCTATGTCCAAGGAACACGGTCCCTCAGTCAGCAAAAGGACACTGTCACAGAAAAAGGAAGAGATCAATGGACTTAACATAAATCAACAAACATCAAGGAGAAAGGAGTCTGAGTGAATGGAGGGGTGGGGGTAGCTGAGAAAAAGGCATTCCACAACCATTTACCAATGCAAGAAATTAAAAAAAAAAGATTTACAGCTGAATATAGGCTTTTTTTCCCTCAGTTTTGTAGCATACAAATTCTAATTTTATTAAAAAGTTATTTTCTTACCTGCCTCTTGTATGTTTCTGTGTATATGCTGCATTTGTCTTCTTTAATTCTTCCTCTAAGCTGACTGTATTGTGCATGTACATCATATTTGTTTCCTGTAATGTTTTCACTTGTTTACAAAGGTCACTTAGATCTTGTAGTTTCTGATGATATATTTCAACTGTTGATTCCAGTTTATTTGCTTTATCGGAAGTAGCCCTTAGTAATAAAGACTAAATATTACTGAGTTAAAAAAAAAGAAATTAAAAAATTAATAAAATAATAAAAGAAAATAAAAGAAAATGACAACTTGTAAAAGATAGCAGTGAGGATGCATGATGCATTATCAGTGAAAATTAGCACAGTGCTTGCACTTTAAACCTAATTTGAACTCATGTTTACTGATCTAACAGGCCAGTGCTATAAACTTACCATAAAAGGTTATTTCATCAGCAAACAACTGATAGAAAACAAGTTTCATCTGTTATCAAATACACAAAATTGAAGTTAACAACAATATCTAAAATAACTAGTTATAATGTATTTAAAATAAATATCAAAAAAGTTCACTCCTATTTGTGTGTGTGTGTGTGTGTGTGTGTAAATATTATTGCTGCAAATTAGGGTCCAAAATAGTAATAGATTACTAATGGGGGAGGAAAAATATGTAATTCTACCATCTTTGGGACGTTGGTTAGAAGTCCAACTGATATAAGATAAATTAATAATAGAAAAGCATGAACATTTTATATGTGTTATATATATATTATTTATATATATATATATATATATATATATATATATATATATATGAGATAAGAGATTAAAGATGCAACGTACTGACCAGGGCAAAAAACTCTCTACCTATGTACGATTCTGTTTGCTCACACTTGTCTATCAGCTATTGCATTGACAAGAACATGCCTAATTAGAGCCAGTGGTTTCTAATTAAATATTTCAGCTAAAATCAACCTAGATCCAAAGACCCTCAGCTGACTTGTAGAATGTGAGAACTAAGATGAGGACAGCAAGCAAGTCTGTCTATATTTGGGGTGTTGAACGTGAGGCATTGAGATACACAGGAAATAAATGTTCATTGTGTATGCTACTCAGTTTCTGTGCAATTTATTATACAGCAAAAGCTAAAGCTTATAAATATATTTTAATCAAGAATAACAAAATATGTTCAGAAGCATAAAACAACGGGTTACTTGTATGAGTATGAATAATTTTAATTATTTCTCTATTGTTTTGAATATTTTCATATTTGTCAGAAATGAAATTTTAAGAATAAGGAAAAATTATCTTCTTTGTTTTTAAAAGAATGAATTGCCACTAAAACTTGCTAATCCAAATAAAAGTTTCTCATAGAAAATTCAGACAATAAATTTCTTAAAAAATGATAGAGGTGAAGGTATATAAATCCACTATTCAGTATCATGATTTCTAGAGATAGTGACTTTTACTCAGATATAGAAAATATTTAAAATGTCAAGGTAATGTTATCTATAACTTAAAAACAGACTGCTCTGTTTCCTTTCCAAAATACAAGCAGTGTGTATTTTTGTCATTAGGGACTTTATCCAATTTTTCATTGCT
Source organism: Uropsilus gracilis (assembly GCA_004024945.1). Classification (NCBI taxonomy): domain Eukaryota; kingdom Metazoa; phylum Chordata; class Mammalia; order Eulipotyphla; family Talpidae; genus Uropsilus; species Uropsilus gracilis. The sequence continues at coordinate 401 of PVHY01001531.1, read as the reverse complement.
AATAGATATTTTTCCCAGGGATAGTCTCTGAGAAAATGTTGAAATAATGTTTTAAATGTTTCTAGGGTAGATATTGAATGACATTTGAGACAAAGGCAAATTCTTTGCTTTTGAGGTAAAACAGATGAGATTAATTTGTCCCTAGCTTTAGAACTTACCCTGGGAAGCTTTTAGGTTTTGGGGTGTTATTTTCACAGATGATCATTTCAAGGTCAGAGAAAATTTGCAAGTTTTATTTTTTCTTTTTTTTCACTTTTTGCTAAGGAATTCAACCCATCAGCAAATGGACCTTTTTGTGCCTCCACTTTGCTGTTATTAAAGTGTAATTTTAAAGTTAGAAACAAGACTTTGAGATATCAATGCCAAACATTTACTTAAACCAGTGAGGGAATCAAAGGAAG
>PVHY01001530.1:115951-154860 GCA_004024945.1 Uropsilus gracilis | reverse complement strand
TGCCTTATGTCCTAATATATGGTCGATTTTTGAGAATGATCCATGTGCATTTGAGAAGAAGGCATAGTCTTTTCCTTGTGGGTGTAGTGTCCTGTAGATATCTATTATGTCCATACGGTCTAGATCTTCATTTAGGGCTTTTGTATCTTTGCTTAGTTTTTGTCTTGTTGATCTGTCCTTTGGTGAGAGTGGTGTGTTGAAATCAACTACCACATATGTGTTCTCCCCAATGTCTGTTTTTAGTGTTTCAGTTAGTAGTTGTTTGATGAATTTTGGTGCTCCCTCATTTGGTGAGTATATGTTAATAATTGTTACATCTTTGTTATGTATTGACCCTTTTACCAATATGTAGTAGCCTTCTTTATCCCTTGTCACCCTTTTCAGCTTAAAGTCTACTTTACCTGCTATTAATATGGCTACTCCTGCTTTCTTCTGGGGGCCCTTTGGTTGTAGCACTTTTCTCCAACCCTTTACTTTTAGTCTGTGCTTATCTTTCGTGTTTAAGTGTGTTTCCTGCAGGCAGCAGAATGTTGGGTTTTGTTTTTTGATCCACTCTGCTACTCTGTGTCTTTTGATTGCTGAATTGAGACCGTTGACATTTAGGGTGATGATTGATACTTGTTCCAATGTTGACTTTTGGAGGGTCATTTGGAGGTTAGGGTTTCCTTTTTTTTTTTTCTGATACTTGAGATTCTGAAGTCAGTTTTTTGGTTGTCATTTTGAGGTTCTGGTTAGCTTCCTTGTTTTGGACTGTTTATTCTTCTGTTGTTTTTAATCTGAGGGCTTCTTGCAAGATTTCTTGAAGTGGTGGTTTAGTAGCAGCATATTTCTGGAGGCTTTCCTTGTCTGCGAAGGTTTTCATTCTTCCTTCATAGAGGAAAGAAAGCTTTGCAGGATAGAGTAATCTTGGCTGGCATTTTTTATCTTGGAGTTTTTTTAAGATATGACTCCATGCTCTCCTTGCTTGTAGTGTCTCTTCAGAGAAGTCTGAGGTCAGCCTAATAGGTTTTCCTTTGTATGTTATTTATTTCTTTTCTCTAGCCAATCTCATTATTTTTTCCTTATCCTGGACTCTTGGGAGTTTTACAATGATGTGTCTTGCTGTGGTTTTTCTTTTGTTGATGTAGTTTGGTGTTCTTTTGGCTTCCTGGATGTCCAATTTCATTTCTTTCTTCAGGATTGGGAAGTTTTCTTCCATTATTTCTTTAAACAGCCTTTCAGTACCCATGTGCTTCTCTTCTCCTTCAGGGTCACCCATAACTCTTATGTTTCCTGTCTTTGAGGAATCAGACAGATCTCTAACTTTTTCTTCAATTTTCTTACCTTGTGTCTCTCTTTTCCTGTCTTTCTTCTTCCTCTCAATTTCGGTGTCCTCCAGGGTACTTACTCGTTCTTCAATTTCATCCAGTCTGCTTTTGTAACTTTTCCCTGCATTTTTGAGCTCTTCTGTTGTTCCCTTTAGCTCTTGGGTTTCTTTCTGGATCTTGCTCAGATATTCAATTTTATTCTTCAATTCTTCAATTATTTTATCTTTGTTGATGTTTTTGTTATCGGGGGATAGGGACACACCCATTTAAATTCCTCCTTCCTATGGGTTCTCCCGCCTGCGCGCAGCAGCTGCTCAGATATCAACCTTAACAACCAGGATAGACAAGAGATTTATTTACAGATACAGAAAAAAACCAAACCGAAAGAGTCCACACCCTCACAAATGTTCCAAACAGAAGAGAGCCCCACTTCTGCTCCTCAAGGAGCTTTGTGGGGTTTACCTCAGTCTTAGGGCACTTCTGGTTGGAAATGCCAGGACCTTGACTCCAAATCCTGTCGCTCCAGTTGGTACCAGATGAATCCAACCAACACAGGTGGGGCTCAGATGGTCTCCCAAAGGCAGGCCTGTCCGAGTGTCACCGTGGCTCCGCACTTCACCCGGGTCACCTCTCCTCCGCCTTCACACAGGTCTTACTCCTCAGGAACCAAATGCTGGGGAGGTGAGGAAGCTCCAGAGGACCCAGCCGGGTCCTTCTTCCGAGGCCCCAAACCTCCGCGCCTGACCCCAATCTCCAGGCTCTCGCTCCCACTCCACTCTCCACGCTCCTCTCCAAAATTGTCTCCATACACTCCACCTCCCCTCTTTTTTATCCTTCTCCCTGATTCCTATTGACCATCCCCCCTTGGTGTGTTACCTCCCTTTTCCCTCTGGGCCGGACTTCGACCTCAGGACCCTACATTACATAACCCCAGTCTCCCCTGGTTACTTTTAGAGTAACCACTTTACTCTCAAAGGGGGGAACTGGCCTCAGGCTAGTTTTAGTCTCTGTTTTTCAGATGCAGGTGTCTGCAATGCCCATATTCGGAACTGGGTTCATCTTTGGGTCCCGGCTTCATTTTCTTTCTTGATGCTTTGCATTTCTTCTTCCAACTTATTCAGTTTTTCTGCCATGCTCACTTCTTTTTCTTTATGTTTTTCTAATTCTTCTCTTAGTTCTTTGAATGTTTGTAACATGTAAAGGTTCAGCTCCTTGTCTGGGAGGTGGCACATTTCTTCAATGTTATATTTTTTGGTTTCTAGAGTTTGTCTTTCCTTCGGTGGTGTACTGGTTTCTGTTGAGTTTGTTGGGGTGTTTGCCTTTTTCCTCTTTCCTGTGCTTTGCTTTCGCACTTCTTCCACATATTGAGTGACTATGGCTCCAGTATTGGCTGGCATGATGATTGGAGTGTCCTGGTAGTTTGTAGTTGATTCCGTCTTTGTGTCTGTGTAGCTGAGGTAAGTAATATTTTTCTTTCCTTTGGCAGATTTGGGTGTATGATAAGTATATGTGGTTGTTATGGTATACTGTCTTCTCTTCTTATAAATTATGCCTTATAGGCTTATTGGACAACACCTCAATTCTGCGTTTCCCTAGGAGGAGTTATGATTAGTAGATGTTGTAGGGCTTCTTCTGTGGTTCTTTATGGAGGAGGAGGGTAGGTGTCTTTTGTTGTCGTTCTTTTTTATTTAGAGTCCAGTTGGGTTTCTTTTTTTTCTGCTCCGGGGTCGCTAAGCGTTCCCGGCGCTTCAGGTCCCTCTCTGGCGTCTGGGCTGCTGGCTGTGCCCCGCCCCCACCTGGGGCTTGGATCGCTGTCCGTGCTCTCGGGACTGGCTGGGACCTTTCGGCGTGCAGTCTCTGGGTCCCGCCCACTCACCTGGGGGTCCCTTTGTTGCTGAGCCTCGCTGCCCCGGCGCTTCAGGTCCCTATCTGGAGACTCTTTATAGCCAAATCTTTAATCCATCTTTAATTCATGTGCATGAAGTGGACCTAGTTTCACGTCTGTGCATGTGGATATCCATATTGTCCAACACCATTTGTTTTGACTTTTCTCCAGAGTTCATGGCTCCTTTGTCAACATTTGTATGAATTTACTACTAGAACTTCTATATGATTCCATCTGTCTGAATTTTTTTTGTTGTTGTTGTTCTAGTACCATAGTATCCTGACAATTGTTGCTGTGCTATATAGTTTGAAGTCATATAGTGTGCTACTTCTACTTTTCTTCTTTTCTCTCAGGATTACTTTGACAATTTGGGGTCTTTGTGGTTCTATACACAGTTTTAGAACTTATCTATATTCACATAAAAAGTTATTAGGATTTTGATAGGTGTTGCATTGATTCTGCAAATTACTTTATGCAATATGGTCATTTTAATGAAGCTTATTCTTCTAATCCATAAGCATAGCATATGTTTCTATTTCTGTGTCTTTTTTTAATTTCCTTTAACAGAGTCTCATTGTTTTCAAGAAATAGGGCATTCACTACTTTGTTAACTTTACTTGCATATATTTGGTTCTTTGGGTACAATTGTAAATGGTATTTATTTTAATCTATTTTCTAATTGCTTACATGTAGAAATGCAGTTGATTTGAATTTTTGTGTACTGATAATGTATCCTGCCACTTTACTACATTCATTTATTATTATTTCTAGTATATTTTGTAGTCTGAATTTTCTATGTATTTAATCATGTCACATGCCAATTGTGATAGTTTCACCTCTCCAGTTACAATTTATTTTATGTTTTTTTCTTACCTAACCAGTCATGGAACCAATCTAAGTGCATGATTACAGGTGATTGGATAAAGAAAATGTAAACTATATACTCACTGGACTATTACTTAGCTTTAAAAAAGATGAAACTGTATCTTTTGGGGTAAATTAGATGAGTCTTGTGAAAATGTTAAGTAAGATGTCAGAAAGTAAAACACAGGTATAAGATGATTTGTTTGTCTATGGGATATGAATAACCAAAAAAATATACTGTCAGAAAGCACAGTCAAATGAATCTTTAGGCACTGTGAAAACTATGTTGCTTACCGGGCTAAAAAACAAACAAACAAACAAACAAAACAAACAAACAAACAAAAAACAGGCAGAGGAGGCAGATTTAGAAAAAGGGAATGGATAGGGAACTGATATGGGAGATTTTGTGGAAAGCGAGTGAAGCGTGTATACATATGGAGGAGTAAAAATGCAAATCTAAAGTTAAACAGACATATAAGTGACTGAAAATTTATTTTTTTAATCATGAGGGAAAGTTGATTTACTATAAGTTATATGTCTCATCCTTCTAGATCATAAGTAATTTGACTAAAATTAATTGTTCTGTAGCTTACCATTTAAATGAGAAGATAAATGGTAAATGAAATGCTGTGAAAATCTATTTGATCATCATGGTAGAAACTGGTATTTGGTCAGTAAGTTAGTTATTCTATTGCCTATATCTACATTTATTATTTCCTGCTATGGACTCTTAAGGTGCTGAACTACAGATCCAAGATTGATTGAACACCAAATTTGGGTCACAGGAGAGCCACAGGAAAGAGATCAGAATGTTTCTTTTTCATCTATTTTCTTGTCTGGTTGTGGTTCTGCCAAGGGCTGAGTTCCTTTACTACAGCCATAGCTCCTATTGAGCCACTTCTCTTTCAAGGTCCCAAGTGATGTCTGGTTATAATAAAGTCATTCATCTCTTTCTTCCTTAGGTCTGCACATGGGATTGCCATTGCCCTACCAGAAGTTAGAAATTTCACTATACATTGTTTATTTCCTTAAATTAGCCTATACCACTGCAAATGTTTTTTGTTTTGTTTTGTTTTCTTTTATTTTGTTTTATTAAATGCTGATAAACCCTCTTAGTTTCCATTTGTTGAACCTTGATGTTATGGTTAGCAAAACTAAGAACATGTTCAAATTGCAAAGCAAAATGACTACATAAAACAAACAAAAAAGAAATACTTAAGCACAGAGTTAAAAAGAAAATTTTTTCTTAGAATATGTGCTTATTGATTAAAATTCAAATTGTTTTTATTTCATGAGTCTCACATATAATGCATCCTACACAATTTCAAATTTTGGTTGCATCGAAGAAACATTAAAACTTATATTTGTCAAATAAATGTAGCACGCCTTTGGAATTTCTCCTGCTCTTAAAGTGCATGCTCACCTAAATTTGGAACAGTGTTTTTTTCTTTTTTCCTGCAACATTATTTCATGTGTCTTTATAAAGTATTCCAATTAGTTTTCATAAATGTAGCATTTATTTCTTTCTGCAGTCTAATTAAATATAACACAAACAATGAAATACAACAAGTAATTGCAATGAAAAGTACAAATGGAGTAAATAGGATTGGGAGCAAACACAAGGTAACTGAATAAACAAAGCAAACGGCAGCTACAATGTTCAAGACCTCTGCAGCAACCTATTGGCTGAGACAATTAATGCTAGTTGACTTGCTGATGATCTAGAAGGATGAAAAGTTTGACTCAGGAAATATACAGAATTGATTAAATCAGTATTTCAGTTAATTAGAATAGGGTTATAAGAATTTTGTTGTTTAATACGAACATTTATAAATATAATGATGAAGAGTCTGAAAGCATAAAGAATGTGTACCTAACAATCTGGGAGAAGGGAAGCTAGGAAGTGTTCCCAAGAGAAGTAATGTGGAAGCTAATATTTGAAAACTGAATAGGAATTACCAAGGCAAAGAGAGATTATTCCCCCAGAAAGATAGTATGTGATTATGTGTGAATAGAGATTATTCCCCCAGAAAGATAATAAGATATTGATATACAAAGGGAAACACCAAATTTAGAAAAAGAGGGTAAGTTCAATTGAGATGTGAAGCCAAGACTCACCATGTGATATTATATAGCTTGGCTAGTGTTTTTAATTTTCCATTTAGATATTAAAATCTGCCTTGCAGGGATGGGAGAAAGGTGAGATTGCATAGATGAGAAATTCTCAATAATAAATGGTTGTTCTACTTAAGAAAGTCAATCTACTCTTGCTGATATCAAGGAGAATGGGTTGGCCTCACGTTGTTATTAAAGCCCTGAATATACAAACTGTATATATTACTATAGTAATAACCAACCCCTATTTAAAATGTTGAAAAATTTAAATTTGTAATAAGACAGCAGCTATACACTTGGTGATTATCAAATGTGGCATAAATGACTTATTCTAAAATATAAAAAAACACCATAATATGCTACAAATCTATAGAAAAATTAAATGCTACCCGTACAATGATCATAATTGCCAAAATAATATCTATTATTTTTCAAAACCATTTCAATTATTCATAAATACACCAATCGAAGGTATGCAGAGGAATTACATTGTTCATTGTGGCTTGGATTTGCCCTCTGCCTACCTCTGCTGCATCCTCAATACAGTTGAAGCTTAAAGCCTAATATTCAACTATTCTGGATTTCGCTTCAAGTCAGTTTCCGCAATAGCCCCTCCTCCTCATTCGCTTTAATTCTCAAGCTGTGAGAAAGGCAATATCCTGCTTGTGATATTGGACTGAAGAAAATCTAACAGGCTTGAGAACTGAAAATTTGTTTTGTTTTGAATTTTAGGGCAATATTCTGTGTTTAATTTTTCACTTCTGAGCTATGTAAATGCCTATAAATTATTGTGAAAAAAAATTGCCATGTAAATTCCTCTGTTCCTTTTCTTTATAGCCTTGCCATTTGAATGTGAGGCTTGGATACAGATTTAAAATTCTTTCAGGTGAAGCTGAAAGAGATAGTCCCCCGTGGAATGTGCTATAGCATATCCTGTATGTGAGAGAGTAAGTCACACATATTATGTGCCCTTGTCCAAAGACCAGACTAATCTGCTTATATGAGATTTCTAAGATTGGCATATAAGATATATAAATATAAACAGGGCATAGTATAGCTAAACCTCTCTCTGTACTTAGATGACACACAGCTCTCAGATCTCTGGCTCATTTTTACTCTCTGCTGCCTTCCCCTTTATGGTCTTCTGTCCTTGGAGTCACTTCAAGTTCTATAGAGAATTGATGTTAAATTCAACTTTAGATTCAGGGAAAGATAAGTTATGTCCCCTCCTTCCCAATCCACGCCCATCTTCTAATTTGCTGTGTTCTGTAGTGGTGATGATTCTCTCAGTAATAAATAATCAAATGATACCTTATTTCCCTTTGGGCATGAGAGCTTGTGATTAAGTCAGGACCTATGCTACTTCCTTAGGCTGACAGAAACTTAACAGCACTGAACTCTACTACAAACCCCAGCAGATTCCAAAAACGTAACATAGAGGATCCTGCTCTTACTCATCTCATTAAAGAATATCACATAGATATTTCAGCTACAGATTTGAACCTTCTCCTTCTTTCAATATCCCAGTACTTCAAATGTATTTTTTAAATTAAAACAGCATTTTCTCCATGTGACTGTTTTTTATGTATATATTTTTTAATTTTTGAAAATTTATTTATTATATTACTTATTTTATTTTACATTGTTATATATCCCAGGGTTCTCCCACCACCTTATCACCCATGAACCATCTTCTTAATCTTTGTGCCCCTCCCACCTCTGGTTCCCCCTCCATCCTCTCATGTTCTGTGCTCCCATTTTGCTAAAAATTAGTTTTATATTTTCCTTGTCTGTTTGGTTGTTTTCCCTTTATCCCTCATATAAGTGAGACCATTCCGTATTTCTCTTTTTCTTTCTGATTTATTTCTGCCAGCATGATTCCTTATAGCTTCATCCATATTGTCACAAAGTCTGTCCTTTTGACTAATAAATAATAATCCATCAGGCACATATACCACAGCTTTCTGTACCGTTCTTCTATATTGGGGCATTTGGGTTGCTTCCATACCTTGGCTATTGAAAATAGTGCTGCAATAAACATCTGGGTACAGGTGTCTTTTTGGATTAGAGCTTTTGTATTCTTTGAGTAGATTCTTAGAAATGGGATTGCTGGATCAAATAGAAGTTCCATTTTCAATAGTTTAAGGGTCCTCCACATATCCTTCCATAGTGGCTGGACCAGTTTGCATTTCCACCAGCAGTGTAAACGTGTCCCTCTCTCTCCACATCCACACCAGCACCTATTGTTGCCCGTTTTATTCAAATATAATTTTTTTCAGTGAGCACAACTGCCTCTTCTAAAATTCAACTCTGAACTCCGATCACTCTTCTATTTAAAATGCTGGCTATGTCCCACCTTCTATCTGGATTGTAACATCCTTGAGCTCCAAACACAGAAGCTCTGATCTGTCCTCTCTCTGCCTCACCTTTCCTATCTCTCTACATGTGCGTACACTTCCTTTCCTCACATTCCTGTGAACACCCCAAACAATTATATGCTGTGCCTTTATTTTGAAAATCCCTAAGGATGTTTGCATGTCTACTAAACTGTTTCTTATTTTCCCTTAAGAAATGAATCAATATTGAAATTATTTGCACTTCAGTAAGACTAGAAAGTCCTTAATGCACTGGGTGAAAAGTGTGTGGGGGTGTGTTTTTGTGATTTGGTACATTCATCTTTTCATGGCCAACTTAACTACAGTGATTCTTCATTCAGCCTTCTGAAAATCTGACTATTAAGAACAAGTCCCACATCTTCTAATATAAGGCCCAAGCTCTGTAGCATGATATCCAAACTCTACCAGGCCTGAGACTTATAGTCCTTATATTTTAGATTTTATTAATTTTGTTATATTATATTCCTTATATTTTAGCTGTGATCATAATTTAGCCTCTTAATTTAACTTTTCATATTAATAAGTACACACCTTACCTTCTCAATGTCATTACTCTTGGTCCTCCTGTTGGAGTGAAAATAGGAAGCTAAGTCTTATACCCCAGGCCATGAGGATCACAGATGTGGATTCCTGGGCTGGGTACAGATCACTCTGTTTTCTTCTACCAGGATGAGGAGCCAAACTCTACCTCCTGATGTCCTGACTGAGGGAAATCCTGGGAAGTGAGGGGGTGGAGCAGCCATTTTGGGGAGTCTTTAAAAGGAGTGATACATGAGGTGGTGATACTATAGACAGCCTTGATGGACTGGTGCTTGGGGGGTTCAGAGGAGGACTGAAACAGGTGTGTGTGGAGGAGTTCAGGGGAGAGGGGAGGAACCTACCTCAGCAGTGGTAGACTCCTGCTGCCTCCTGTCTTCTAAATCCACTTTTTGACATTATTTAGTGACTGGACCTTCTCCCTCTATCCTACTAGTTCTCCTTTCCTCGGCCTGTTTGTAGAAATAAATTGTTCTTTTGTTGCACAAAGGGCCTTTAATTTTCACTCATTGTGATGAGTGTTTGGGCACAGAACTTGTGGGAGAGGTTCTGACTTGGTGAAAGTTTAAGACCCACTGCCTATAAATATCCACTCTCTCATGTCTACTTTTACTTGCTAATTACCATCCACTTACATTTTTTCCCTCAAATTTTATTGATTGGCTAGTTTCTACATACATGCAAGTTGAAGACACATTTTCATACCTCCATATGTATAAATGCTTCACTTATCTTCCACTAAAGCTCCCATACCCATGTCCTATTTCCTTCCTTTCTCCTCACTTATCTGCTTGGACTTAGGTCAATTATACTCACCATTTAAATATGCCTAATATCTGTTCTCACAGCTCCCCCTTGCAGAGATTCCATTTTGTACCTCTCTTACTATAAAAAAAAGTCACTACTTTTTTGAGTATGATTAGAAGAGGATGTAAAATCCTTCTTTACCATGTTGACAATGAAATATTTGACCTTTCCATTTATTTGCATCAAATGATATCAAGATTATATGTGCGTATACGTTTAAAATAGATTCACGTCAAGAAAAGTTTGGTGTCTGAGTCAGTTTTGTATGGCCACTCTGCCAGTTAACTGCTGCAGATAGTAGATAACTTCTTATCATTGATGTAACAAACCTCAGCCTTATTCTGTGCCCTGCTAATCAATAGCCATCTCTGTCACATTCGCCATCCTTGTTTTTCTTCTAATACCTAACCCTACACTCTGTCAGTAGGAAGAAAGATGACTAAAGGGTAACAATATTAAGAATGCTGCTCAAAAGTACTTCTTTCTCACAGGAGTCACATGAAGAATATTTAGGGAAAGGGAAGTGAGGTCCTCGATTAAAAATGGAAGATGATTCTCTACATAAAGTATCATATCATCATTTGCTGCAACATGGATGGAGCTGGAAGGAATCATGCTAGCAGAAATAAATAGAAAAAGAAAAATTCTGAATGGTCTCACTTCGATGAGGGGTAAAGGGAAAACAAACAGACCAAAAATTTTAAAACTAGCTCTTAGCAAAATTGAAGCATGGAGCATGAGAGGGAGAAAGGAGAGAAGCAGGAGTGGAAGGGGCACAAAAATACTAAGATGATGGTTCATGGGTGATAAGGTGGTGGGAGAACCCCAGGGTAGATAACTATGTAAGATAAAATGAAGCAAAAATAAAATTAAAAAAAAAATGCAAGGTGGCTTTGGCAAATGATATCTGGAATGAACAGAATCAACAGAGACAGATCTTCAGTGGTGAAATTTCTATTGATAAATAGGAAACAAATGCTGGAACAAGTTTGAGTCTTAGAAATGAGAATGAGTCTTAGAAGTGAGAGCTAATATTTATTAATCCACTGTTAAAACCCTAAATCTACTGCCTCATGTCACAGTAACTTCCTAATGATCACCTATCCTATGCTTGGAATAAAGCTGTACAATAGGATTTCAAATATTAACAAAATACACCCATTCAAGACTTTATAATCACAGAACTTATTGACAAGTTGGAGCATAGGTAACTACTTGTAAGTACACTGATACTAACAAGTGCTTTGCGAGAGGAAATACTGGGGGCATCAAAGAAGATTCAAGATTGAAATTCATTCTCTTTTCTTGAAGTTGACTCAAAAGAATGGCTAGAGCTGGGGAAAAGTAATATAAAAAATACTTTTTTGGGGAGGGACATAATATTTAGAATTGAGGTTGATGCTTTCATACATAAAAAGAAAGATGACTAAATTTGAAGATAAAAATGATACTTATAAACCTACTTCTATTTAAATTTTCATAGAGAAACAAGAGATAGAGACTTCAGCAGGTGTGGGTCTGTTGAGTGACCACTGGTAGACAATTTCAGTCCAAATATGCTTCCAGATCTCTTCACCAATGCTGTGTACCCATCTGCAATCTGCTTGCCTTTTGTCTTGTACATGCAACCTGCTTATAGGACAAACTGTAAGAATTGCTTTTGCCTGAATGCACAGAAATGAGAATTATCTAGCAGCTTACAATCTCTCTGCCTTGAGCCAAGGACAGTTCAAATCAATTATAATTACCACAGAACTTGAAAATCTGACTTCCTTTCCTACAGTCTAGACACTCTGGAGCTTTCCTTGGTAATGGGTTGAAGCCAGGACAATGTCTAAAATATCATCCCTGCTTTTCTTCTTCACCTTGTTAAATTTCCCCCTACTTTTTCTAGTTCTGTTTCTCCCACTATTTCATCTGTTTTTCTTTGAAGCATTTTCTTAGTAAATACACCTCACTGCTGAATCTTCTTTTGGGAAATATGACCTAGGGCAAATACCCTTCATTTTGAGGAGATAAGATAGATTTTAAACAGTAGGTTAAGGAACCCCAGCATGGAATTTTTCTACGTAGACAGGACATGAATGCCTATAGACTGTAGGCAATTCTTGTGCTAAGAATAGATGTAAAACATTTCCCCTTTTGAGAACATACCTACTGAAGTTCAGCATGATTAAATTTACTTATCTACTTACTACTTGTTTATTATTGAATTTATTCCCTGTAATATTTACTGGAGAGGCATGAGGGCATGTAAAGTATGATTTTTCAAACTAGAAGAAGAGACATACTATTTAACGGTAGGAAGGATTAGAATTTTATATTATACTAAACATCACATATTATTCTTAGAAATTATGAAAAAATTTACTTTTATTCAGCATAAACTACTTTAAATATATTATCTAATCATGACAGTATCAAACAGTTATCCTCACTTGAAGAAGAGATAAATAATAAATAACAAGAAAACAATAAATAAGAAATACAATAGCATGAAAACATGCATGTAGACTAAGTAACCCACTTGCTGAAACCTAAATCAAATGCACTTCAAACCTTGTGCTCATTGTACTATGCCATAGAAGTTCCATACACAAACGCACAACAGAAGTTATTTAAAAACAAAAAAATAAATGGCAGCAATCCTTTTGCAAGTGAGAAAAGATTTTTATTTTAGTTCAACTATATTCTCCCATTCTCCCATTTACATATATGCCTTTTAGTTACTATTCTGTTAGTATTTAATGGTAGACATCTTTATAGCATCACATTGCCTTGTACCACATCTATTCTGAAGCAAAGTTTCTAGCAGAACTGACATATAGGTGATATGTTCTAGGAATACAAGACAAAGGAGGCACCATCCTCAGCCAAGAAAAACAAAATGATTGTAAATGTTAGTATGGATCAAGATAGAATTAGGTCCAAAATCCAACTCTGACAAGTACTAGTTTTATGATCTTGCATGAGTGAAAATTTGTAATCCTGGTATTCCATTATGGGTAAAAAAAAACAGGATAAAACTCTCAGGTCTTTTTTTCACAATTGAGAAAAAAATATATATATATATCTCAAGAGTAAGAAATAAGATAATTTAGATTTAGAGAGTAAGAACATACTTGAGAAAAATGTATGGGGGAGTAATTTTTATTGTTCACTCCCTTTTCTTATGAATATCAGAAATGAATATTAAATAATAGTTACTTATGTTCTGAGTCAAAGAAGAGGTAAGAAGATCCTTGGGAGATACACAAACTCATGGATAAATAAAAATGTTTAGGCGCTTTTGCTGCACTTATTACCCACCCTCTAAAATGTAGGTTTTATGTAAGACTTGACTGGTATACAATACCCACATGTGCTAGTTGTCAACATTTTCTAATCCATCAGAAAGTTACCACTGAAAAAGTATGGCAAGCAAGCTGCCCGTTTTTTGTTGTTGTTGTTGTTGCTGTTGTTTGGGAGTATGGGAGACTTTAGTTCATATTTGAAGCAATCAAAACAGCTTCTTAGGACTTATAATCACACTAACAAAAACAAAAGTGAGTTTCTTCAGACATATTTTCAGAGATTTAAATTTCAGTCATTATTCTACAGAGATGAAGTCTAACTCTCAAAAGAAAAAAAAATAGAAAAGAAAAATCTCTACTTTGATTGTCCACTGAACAAAGGCCAACTGCAACAAAAAGGCAAAGGACATTCTTTCAAGTCCCTTGAAGTGAAAGCCTTTTGTGTATTTTCTGGATTTATTTAGAAAAAAAACAAAACAAGACAAAACAAAAGCAACTGAATCAAGACAAGGGCTGAGCAGAAAACTGTTTACTCCAATGTCTGTGATGTACTAGTGCTATTTCTCATTTAATAACCCATATAGAGACACAGGCGTGCTTTGTTCTCTCTCCTTCCTGCCGAAGACACTCAGACCATGCCCTGAGAAGAAGATTATCAGACCTTGTCTTTGATTCATTTGAAAGGCTGTAATTGGGCAACTTCAAACCCCATTTAAAGCCTTTCTGTGGTACTTGAAGGTCCACTTCTGTACAAAGGTTTCTGTTAACTCTTTCATAAGAGAGGGTCTCATCACTCCAACTTAAAGATGGGCTCTATGCATTTGGGTGACCTGAAAAACTCAGCATTAGAAACACTTTACATTTTGAAGCTTAATGTCTTTCCATTTTCTCTGCACAAACAACACTAAGGCGTTAGGAAAGTCATTTTATTCCTCTTGTTTTCTAAGAATAGTTAAACATATGAAAGAGTCTAAAATCAGAAATTCTGTTTCTAACCCACTGTTCTACTTTGCCTCCACTCCAACCCATTCCTAAAACAAATTACAGCAACAACAACAATAATAATAGCCCTCGATTTTTCAAGGATGATGGAGGACCTTCACCTCTCCTCCCCCTATGTCCTTTTCTTTGTCAGAAAGAAAGAAATACTGTGTTAGGCCTTCAGATTGTCTCTGACATAGCTCTCCAGCAATGTACTCATCTTTTCCTTACCTCCATCCCCACATTCCTTCATTGCTCATCTTCCTAAGTGCTTCCTCCTTCCTCCTCTCTCTTTATTTTAGAAGATAGCAAAGACAATTAATCATCAACACTGTTCTGATGCCTTTCTGGCAGTTAGTAATTAGATTTATTTGCACTGTTTTCAACATAGTACTTACTTAAGTATCACTCTCCCTTTATTTTGTTTAGTAGATTGCCCTAGAGTTTTTCTTCATTATAACAGATATGAGAATTACATGCCATTTTTTAAAATCCAGAAAAAAAGGTGTTTAACAGTCCCAATATCCAATAATACTTTTTATTTTCTTCTGGAGTTGTTATGCATAATTCTAACACAATTGACTCTTGCTGTATCTATAAATCCACATATATATGTCGTATTTTTCACTATTACACAAATAAGCAATGATTGAGATGGGTTTATATAATACAACAATCTACATAATATAATTCACAAACTAAATTTATTAAAACCTACTTAACCTAAAAGTCAAAAAATAGATGATTAATCTGGCCTTTCTTATTACTTTATCTCTATCACTAAATTATTCTATCATATAGACAGACAGACAGATAGACAGATAGATAGATAGATGATGCAGATAAAATATGTTTTAATTGATATAAATAAGACATGATTTTATTAGTTTAATAATTTTTTTGATTCTTGATGCATAATTTCATATTGTTATCGAGTTTACTAGCTTCCATCATGTTTTACATAGAATCTAACACATATATAGTTAATATAAATAACAATTTTATATATATATAGAGAGAGAGAGAAAGAGAGAGAAAAAGACATAAACTGTGCTAAGCATTTCAGATGAGAATTTTTATAGGGAAGTATGCTTAGGATAATTTTATTTGCTCCAGAATTTGCTCTGATGAATGATTAGATCCTAACTCCACTGGCATTGATAATGACTTAGTAAATTCATTTGGATCATATATGTATTTCTCTCAGAACAGCTCTGACACAGTCATGTAAACAAACACATACTGTACAATACTTACTCTTCTCCCCCATCTCCCATCCATACACACCTATACAGAAACCTTAGGTTTATTGAAAACCTTTGTAAATAAGCACCACGTGAAGAATATAAGGCAGCTTTACCTTTGGTGCATCCTCCAGATGACATTAAACATTGCTTATTCCTTGAGGTCTTTGAAAAATTCTCATGGCAGCAGAGATCTAAATGGCAGTCAAGCATTAGATACAACATTTTCTGCAGGATTATCAACGATAATTTGACCAGTAAGGGGAAAATTATTCAAGTCACTCTCCTCAATCACTGTTTACTGGCTACTAGACAGCTGAATAGTTAAAACTACTTAATTTTGAGTGTATTACCATAAAATATATGGAAATTATATATAAATATATAATTATATAAGAATATGTAATATAAAGTATAATAATAGTAAACACTTAAAGAAACAATGAGCTAGTATCTAGGTGAAATATTGTAATACACAATTTTCAAAGAAATTTCTACAATGTCATTAAACTAAATGTTAATTATCCATCGCTCTAGCTATAGAATCAGATATATATGGACGTCTGTAAAACCAGTCACTACATTTACTTAAATATATACTTTTAAAATTTTTCACAAATATTTACAGTAGGCATCAAATAAAAACAGTTGAGTTATTTCTGTCCCTTCATAAGTAATGAACTCGAGTTCTTTGAGAAATAGGAGAAGGTCTTCTCCCTAGAATTGAACAGAAGTCCTGTAACATAGTAAATACTCCTTAAGCCACTTTGTGGTAAACATAGCAATAGGGAGGAATTAGGAAGATACTAAATATCCTGTAATATACAGGAAAACTTCCACAAACATTTCCCTACCTTAAAATTGAGTATCTTTGATTTAAAGCATAAATCAAACTAAAAGAAAGAACTGAATAATTAATACTTGGTACTTGCCCAAAGGGGATTAATACACATTTTAAACCATTTTGGAAGAAATTGTGAAATCTTCCAAAAGTAAAAAATAAAGAGCATTTTTGTCTAGATTTTAAAATGGTGTGAATTGATGAGTTCCAAGGACACGAGAGTCTTTGGGTTGGCATGCACTTTGAGAAATGTGACTGTCCATACTGTTGCCTTCGGATAAAATTCTCTGTAAATCAGCCAGTCAAGAGAAGTTTCTATGCTCTGCATAAATGCCTTAGTCAGAAAGATGTTACAGAAGTAAAGCGTTATAGCGAGTCATGTTGGGGGTGACTCCTGAGATTCCTGAGAGGGGGTGACTTTTCTGTTCCCAATAAAACAGCCTTCATTTTAGCTACATTGCAGTTTTAGTCCTTAAAAGAAAATCGGAATATGAATACTCCATTTTCAGTGAAATTCATCAGTAGAACACTTCTCAAGGAGTGGGTTCGAGCTGAGTCTCTAAAGCTACATTAATTCATCTAAAGCATCAGTGCCTCTTTTCTTTTACTCAGTCATCAACGTACTAAGAGCCTTGATGCTGAGGAGAGATACATGAGCTTCTACTTCTCTTTTGGCTCTGTCTCTAGAAAAAAATGATCTTGATGACTGAAACTTTCCTCAAATAAAATTCACTTGCCTTCACCTGGCTTGGTCACTCTTCTGGAAATCTTTCTCAAAGTGTGTATACCTATTAATTGTTAAAGATATAAAGTAGATATATGCCTCTTATTTTAAAAAAAAAGCAAAAGCAAGATTTTATGAATTTAAATCTTCGAAACGGAGAAATGATGTGATATGATTTTTATAAAGTTACAGCACAGAGTTTGATAACAACTAAAATATAAGCCAGTTTTTGGATAGAAGAAAATGAAGATCTGAGTCCTAATTCTATACCTGTTAGCTATGGTGAGGGAAATGAAATCTATAAACTCTAACACACTCATCTATAAGGCTGGAATAGGCATTGGTGGTACTAATAGAGCTGTCTAAAAAAGAATTCTGAGAGACTTCGAATCACAAAAGCATACATTGTGGGCACAGCAACTGAATTAATCAAGGCTGTTCAGAGAACAAAACTAGTAGGAGATTGAGTGATAGTCTAATTGATTTAAAAGAATTGGTGCATACAATTATGGAAGCTTGCACCTGCAAGTTGGACCAGTGGGCTGGACTCAGAGAGAAGAGCAGATGCTGTAATTCAAGGCTGAAAGTTTTTTTTTTTTTTTTTTTTTTATCACAGATGCAAAAGACTGGTAGTCTGTGGTTCAAAGCAGCCTTCAGCTGATTGGATGAAAGATCCACCACCCGCATTACAGAGGCACACTGTGCTCTTCCACGTACACTGACTCAAATGTAAATCTCATTTAAGAATACCCTCAACAAAACTTCCAGAAAAATATTTAACCTAACATTCCTGGGGAAATTATGCTAGATGAAATTAGTCAGAAGAAAAAAAAGATAAAACCCAAATGGTCTCACTTACATATGGAATATAGAAAAAAACAAACGAAAACAAAAGGCAAAGAAAACGTCAAAACCAGCAAGGTGATCGTAGAACTGAAGCATACAGTAGGAGGTAGGAGGGACAAAATGATGAGGATGAACACAGGGAATGTGATGACTGTTCACAAATGATATGGTGGCCACAGAACTATGGGGGCTACAATGATGGAAGAAAAAAAATACCCCCCCTACAAATATCCAGA
Source organism: Uropsilus gracilis (assembly GCA_004024945.1). Taxonomy (NCBI): domain Eukaryota; kingdom Metazoa; phylum Chordata; class Mammalia; order Eulipotyphla; family Talpidae; genus Uropsilus; species Uropsilus gracilis. The sequence goes on along the minus strand of PVHY01001530.1, from coordinate 136,784 downwards.
TACTATTGCCCTGCTAAATGGACACATAAAATTACCCACAACAGTCACTCTTACAAACTTAATATTCTACTCTTAGGCACTTACTCAGGTAAAATGAAAGCCAAGAGACCTTTATGTGAATGTTTACAGTGATTTTGTTAATAATTGTTCCAAAGTGGAAACAACCCCATATACTTAAACGGATAATATATCCATTAAATAGAATAATAGTAATTGAAAAAATTCTGTTATAAACAAAATGGGTAAATCTCAAATTATTTTGTTAAGTGAAAAATGTCAAGTAAAAGGCTACATGACATAGATTCCAAATGTATGATTTTCTGAAAAGAAAAAAAAATATATGTATATATAAAGACAAAAACATAACTTACTAAAAGTGGCTGTAATGAAGGATGGGTGTTGATATTAAAGTAAAGTAAGTGAATATTTCATTGGGCTGTTGAAGCTGTTCTATATCTTGATGTTTTATAATTGTATGCACTTGTCAAAATCCAAAAGGAATTTTACTGTTCTGTGAATGATACTTCAATAAAAGTAACTAAGATAATTCTGTAGAAGGATACTGTTATATATTTAACATGTACTAATGTATACATTATATAATTTAAATAAGTATATCTGTATTTAGATAAAATTCAGCAATATAGGACCATAGGATGAAAATTGTCAATCCTCCTGCTTATAACCTAATTTTGTTCATAAGAGGTGGTTCTTCCATATGTATTCTCACCAGATCAGAAATCTATAATATCTGTATATTTTCTATTTTTTATCATTATAATTCTTATTGTTTCAAGTTTTTAAAGTTACTGCCTACTTATGCCTTTTACTTTTTCTTCCAAGGAAAACAGGAAATAACACTGGCCAGTGTTTTTAGAATTTTGAGCTCTAAATTAAGGTGCTTCATATGCAACAGGTATTAAATGTCTACTGTTTACAATAGTTCTAAAAAACATCAGTAAGACATTTACTTCTTTAAAAAAACCTTCAGAATAATTAGAATATTTTTCTGGAAAACAGAGATAAAAAAACAATTGGAAGGTTGTCATTTAGCTAATAATTCAAGATCATTTAGTTAATCTAATAACCCAGAATTTTACATAAATTTGTCTGATTACAGATTCTAAATTATTTTTCTTTTAAGTCTGCAAAAAAAAAAAAGAGAAAGAAAGAAAGAAAGAAAGAAAGAAAGAAAGAAGGAAAGAAGGAAAGAAGGAAAGAAGGAAAGAAGGAAAGAAGGAAAGAAAGAAAGAAAGAAAGAAAGAAAGAAAGAAAGAAAGAAAGAAAGAAAGAAAGAAAGAAAGAAAGAAAGAAAGAAAGAAAGAAAGAAAGAAAGAAAGAAAGAAAGGAAAGAAGGAAGGAAGAAAAGAAGGAAGGAAAGGAAGGGAAAGGAAAGGAAAAACTGTTCCTAGTTTGTGCCACAGAGACTTGGGTTCCTAACTGGTTGAACACACTTTGAAATAATCACCTAGAAAAGTCTTTCAAAATTAAAATATAGCGTCTAAATTTAGGATTAAGATAGAGATCATGGAACATTGAGGCCATACTCATCAGGACACATTTTTTGAGACCTTGTATCAGAATCCTCAAAATGCTTTCAAGAGAATTTAGTGAAGATAGTAGAATGAAAATGCAGTCAGCTCTACATCATTGCCTGTGCTATTTGCAAGACCACTTTTCACTAGTTTAGAAACTCATCAGCTTCTGGTGACTGTTAAATTCATCAACTTCCCATTATGGAGAATAAGTAAATGACTTATTCACATAACTCCACATAAAGGACCAAAAGAAGTAACATCAGCACTTGCCGCTTTGAAAATAGGCAAATTCTGTTCATTGTCCTTTGATTTGGGGTTGTAACATTAGCTATATTAGTACTATTATATAGTAGTACTAGAATATATTAGTATATATACTATTATACTATATATTATATATACAATATATATTACATATATACTATATATATTATGGTATACAATATTATATAATATATACTACTATATTATATATGCACTATATAATATAATACTATACAATATAATATATAGTATTTACACTATTATATACTAAAAGTAATATTAGCTCTATTAGTACTTTTATACACAGTTGTAAATTCTATATTCAAAGTTAGTTCTGTAAATTATCAACAAAATAGAGTCTCCCCAAAAAGAAGATTCTTGTTCATGACCAAATAAGTCTGGTCCTTTCTCTGGATTGGATATCCAATTCCAATAATGACAGTAGGCAAATAAATAGAACTTTATGTGCCTCCACTCACAGCAAGGTAATAAGTATTGACCTTGGTTGGACATGTCACCAGAAGGCTTAGGAACAAATTGTTGAAAGAGACTGGAAATCACAGTGAATCAACTAGCCTTCCAGGTATCTCTGTCAAGATATTCTATAGAGTGCCATTAGCAGAACAACAGGGAGATGGAAGTCAACAGCCAGGCAAAAGGGGTCATTCGTGAATGAAGAGAAGCAGACAAGTGAAAATTACAGTTTTGACATTAGTAAGTGGGAATAAATGGAGATGCTAGCAGAATGATGTTTGTAAACAGGGAACAGGTAATTGCATATAATAAATGCCCTGGAATTGTCATTCTTCATGGGCCAGCATGCCCTTTCTCTTTTTTATTACCTCCTTTAGAGATTTGTGAGGTTTGTTTTATTGTCTCTTTTATCCTTGCACACTATATTGATGTTGAAGCCTCGCACTTAATAAAGGGTCACTCCTGAAAACCAGTGTTCTCTTTTTCCAAGTAGGAAGAAACAAAACCCCTTTAGAATACAGATTTCCTGGTTTTCTGCAATATACATTCTAAGGACATTTATTCAAGCACATACTTTTGGGTCCTTTGGTCAGGTTCTCCAATGATACCACCTGCCCTTGGGTTGACTGATGTTCTGTAGGGGAAACTGAGAAAAAGAACCCAAGACGTACACAATCTTACCCTATGTCAAACACTGTACTAGGTATTTTTCATTTTCTTTTATATCACAAACAGGGTATTTCAAGTCTTAGAATTCAGAATAAACTTAAATAATTAAATTTGAAGATTCAAAATATTTATTTACTGTTTCCTCTGATAGCAGAACTAAAGCATAGAGTGAAAGAGGGGGAGGTTGGGAGGAGGAATGGGCACAGGAGGTGGGGATGGCAGTTCATGGGTTACAGGGTGGTGGGAGAACCTTAGGGTATATAATGATGTAAAAAAATGTATATATTTATTGTATGTATTTGTTTATATATTTTTATTATATATACTATATACTATGTATACATATATATTATATATACACATATATGTATGTACATATGTATATATGTAATCAATAAAGTATTTTTCTCATTTATCCAAATTTTAAGCTGTCCTACTCCTTGTTAATCAAACTATTGAAGCTTCATTGAAGGTATAGTCTTTACAAATCTTATCCACTGCACTCAGTATTCACTTGATTTTGTGTTGGATGTTTCATACTTCAAGGAGGCAGGCATTCTAGATGCCGCATTTAGACATAATAAATTCAAGTGCATAAAAGCAAAGTTGTCCTGGATAAAATTCTTTTTCAGGAGTTTTTGACATCTTTTCTCATTGGGGAGAATTGTGTCATAAGCATGTTACTAAACTAATCATCAGTGGAACAAATAAGAACTTTATAACTGACTTCTACTAAATGATGTTAACCTCCTTTGAGAAAGTCTGTAATATTTAGAAGGGAAGGATGTGGGAAAAGCTGGGATTTTTTAATAAGTTAGAAAGGAATTGACAACTCGTGTGTTCCAGAATCAGTGATTCTTTCCTCTTTTACAGTAAAATCCTCACTTTATTTATTAAGTCTTTAATGAAAAAGTAGGTAGTTTATTTTAAAAGGATTGATAGTGAGCAATAAAATAAGCTATATGTAGAAGTTTCTTGAAAAACTGATGTAAATAATTATAAACAATGCAGATGCTGTCCATAGTTCTTTTTAAAAAGAAAATATATGGACATACTTTTAAAATAATGATTAAATTAGAAACATGGCTGAAATCCCAAATTATATCTTCAACAAAGGAGAAAATTAATAAAAATTATATAAGGGCCCATAAAGCTATACCACCAGTCATACCCTCCATGAATAGCCAATGAAATATTTTGTGTTTTGAAGGCAAAGATATATTTAAATACGTTTTTAACACGGGTAAATATATCCAATAATAAAGCTAAAGGCTGGGAGGAATACAAATACATAACTACTGAAGAGGGAATAGGTAAACTGTATAAAGCACAACTAGTAAGCATTAAGAGCTCTGAGCCCCAAGCTGTTAGAATTGGACTCAGTGATTCTGTCACACTGGTGACACAAAGCATCTTTTGACTTCCATGGGACATAAAAACTTAAGTAGTTATAAGTTGAAGTTTAATTTAGTTTCCTTATTCATTATTTAGTTATATTATTCATTATGATATCCTCCCCAGTGGCTTGTAACCATCACATGATGGTTACAAACAAGGGTTAGGAGGTGAGAGGTTAAGTAATTGCAAAGTTCTGAGTCACCAAGTTGGCCCATTAAACACTTGAGAAATCTGTGGATGAAAATGTTATGCCTGTCAGGCCACGTGAATTGACTTGAACGCTTTGTGGTTTTCTGGAAACAAACACAACAATCCAAAGCTTGGGCACTAAAAATGAAGTCTTATTGGATTCAACAAAAATGGATACAGAACAACAAAAATACAATATGTGGTTAACCACAGATGAGGCAGTTCCTTCTGCGTATCTCTGCTGACATCTGAATCTCCCTTCTCTGTCCTTGCTGCCCTGTTAACTCTGAGACAGCATTGATTGTCCAGTGTAGACAATCATTCTGAGATTGGCAGGTTTTTGATGAGTTCATATAAAAATCAAGCATCACAGTCCCATATCACATCATATCCTTCCTTCCTTTGTTATATAACATATAGGTTATATAACCTTTGTTATATAAACAAATATATATATATATATATATATATATTTGTTAAATATAAGGAAAGAATGCTTCTCAAAATTACCAGTGTGAGCATGGCTCTTAAACACTTAGTCAACAAAAACAGAGGTACTGAGGTCAACTCTTAACTGGACCATGAACACTGTCAAAAAGCAAATTGGGTTTATCTCTGAACAGACAACTTTACAATTCTATGAAATGCTTTCCCTTGTGTAGATGAACGGATCTAATTAAGAACTACAGTGACTTGTCCAAATTTAATCATAGTTCTAAAACAACAATGCATTGAGTATGGTTCATGGACTTCCGATATCTGAGAATTGTGTTCAATGACTACATTCATTTCAGAACTTCAAAGTAGCAAGTGGAAAGTGACAAACTTGGATTTGAATCCTGATGATGTTATTTATTAATGGTTCTGTGACCTGTGACCTAACTTTCATGGTTGTTGGGCAAATGCTTAATAACACAAATGTAATGTAATGCAATGATAGTACAGTAGATCTAAAACTTCAACAAACTTGTGAGTAAAAAGACAGGGCATAATTTAAGGTGACTTAAATTAGACTTGTTTGTCTTCTAGTCTACTGTGCACTGTAGTGGACTTACTTCTGTGAGCTCTTCTCTACTCCTTTAGTCTCTCCGATTTCCATCTTTGGAAAACTGTGTAAGGAAAAGTGATAACTAAATACAATATGGTGTCCTCTGTTGGCTACTGGAACTGTAAAAGGGAATTAATGGAAAGCTGGTGGAATCCAAATGGAGTCTGGAGATTGGTTAGTAGTAATGCACTGTGGTTTTATATATATATATATATATATATATATATATATATATATATATATATATATATATATATATAGAGAGAGAGAGAGAGAGAGAGAGAGAGAGAGAGAGAGAGACTAGGTCTCGCTATTTTTGCCGGTGGAACCACAGACTTGAGCAATCCCCAGGCTCAGCTTCCTAGGTAGCTGGGATGACAGGTGCACACCACCACGCCCAGCTATTTTTTGGAACTAGGTCTTGCTATGGGCCCCAGGTGGGACTCGAACTGCGATCCCTAGCCCCGGCTGCTTCATAGGCTGAAGCTTACAGGCACAAGCCACCGTGCCTGGCTTGTGGTAATATTTTTTAACATAAGGGAAAATTGGGTGAAAATGATATGGGGTGTACATGAACATTGACTAAAAACCAGAGGAGTTAGTTACATAATTTTGCTATTCAAGGATATGGGAATAAGACAATTTATATGTGTTTCTATATCAGGAAAAAATATCTGAGGATAACATGAGGATAACATACATTCAAATCTTTCATGTGGACAAGACAAAGAAGACCCTTAGCCGATAGTGTGTACTTATTCATACATGACTGTCCCTCTTTCACATTTTTACTAATCTTAGGGTTTAATAAGTTTTACTCTAAAATATTATCTATAGTGTAATCCAACCACAGATTTTTATACCCCAATCCTACATTTTGACTGCATATAATTGTGTTGACAATTGTGGATAACTGAGTCTATTTTCCACTTCTTATTGATTATCATACCCATTTTATGTTGATCTAATTATTTGTATTCTATTATTCTATTATTATCGTCATTGCCTACTTATATTGTGTTTCTGCAAATAAAGATGTCATCCACCTATTCATAGAACCAAGGTGGATAGTTGAAATTTCTAGGTTTCCTGAGTTCTGGAATCAACATTGATCAGATTAGTCCTAATTATCCTTGTCAGGGCCTTTCTCTACTCCTCTGGAGTCCACAAACAGCTTCCAGTGGCTGTCATACTAGCAACAGGAGGGAAGCACAATGAATCAACCACCAGCACAGCTCCCTGCTGGCCATGCCTTATCCTAGCTAATGACCCAGCTAAAGAGTTTTTAGTTTAAGAAATCAGAATATTCTAGTCTTTAATAGTATTAAAGTGGAACTTGGAGCAAATGATAGTGACCTCCCACTTTTTTATCTGTGAAATGGGATGACACTTCATATCTCTTAGTGTATTGATAGGAGATAACACATAACAAATACTTATAATAGGACTTGAAATATAGTAGGTATTCAGTTATCAATTTCTTATCATCCACAGGAGAATAATTTAATGTTTTTTAATCCCATTTTCTTGGATGCAATAAGAAGATAAAATTTAAGTTATTTTGAAATTATAGAAATAACCTTAAAATAGAATATGGCTGGCTTTCTTACCCATCATATAATTTCCCATCCTGACAGCTGGTATATCTCTTATATTTCAATGACCCTGTTTCCCCTGCAGATGTTTGGACTCAAAGTTAAACTTAACCTACATATGCTAAATGCTCTTGGTTTCTTTATTTGAGACTTTGATAGGAAAGGAAGATTGGGCATAAATCAGTATTAGAACAGACTAGGATATAAAGTGATCTGTAGTCTAACAGATGTGGGTTGGGATCTTCCTTTTCTCAATTACATGAGTAACTCTGGGGCAACTTTTTTCCTCAACAAAATAAGAGTAACAATTCTGAGAATAATTATAGCCATGGAGGTACATGTGAAGAAATGAATGCAGTCTTTGATTTAGTAAGATAACAACAAATTGGGTAATAGCAGACTTGATGTATTTTTCTATTTATTGAAGTTATCTTCTTGCTCTCCCATACTGTCAGGCTTAAGACATTTTGTTGGTATACAGTGAAATGCAATTAGATATAATGATCTTTGCATTGGATACTATCCTCTTACACCAAAGCCTTGATTTATTAACAAGTTTCCTACAATTGGTATGCTCCCTCTGCACACTAGCTCTTTCTTTGTCACCTATATTGTCACTTTCCTGGAGCAGCGATATATCAGTTCATAATTTAATTAAAAAACATTATTTAGATATAAACTTCACATCTTTGTAATCCCAGGGATTCATCCCCCTCCCCCAAACTCCCCACCATTTCCCTTGCCCCCTGCCCCAAGTTGTGTGCTTCAGTTTGGTGGTTAGCTTGCTTTGACTTTACCCCATGGCTTTTTATTTTTCCCCTCTATCCCATATATTAGTGAAACCATTTGGTTTCTGTCTTTTTCTATTCTGACTTGTTTCTGCTCATATGATTTCTTCTAAGTACATCCATGTTATCATAAATTCATCAAATTTGTCATTTTTAATTGATGAATAATATTCCATGGTGTATATGTACCACATCTTTTTCATCCAGTCATCTGTTTTGGGACATTTCGGTTGCTTCCAAGTCCTTGCAATTATAAATAGTGGTTTTGATTAGCATTTGCCTTATTGCTAGTGATGTTGAGCAATTTTTCATGTGCCTGTTGGCCATTTGTATTTCCTCTTTGGAGAAGTGTTTTTTTTTTTTTTTAGTTCTCCCCATTTTTTGATTTGGCTCCTTGTTTTGCTTTTGTTTAGTTGTGTTAGTTCTTTTGGAGCTTCATTATTAAACCCTTATCGCTCTTGTGGAGGTCAAAATTTCTTTCCCATTCAGTTGGGCTTCTTTTTGTTTTTTCTGTTGTCTCTTTTGCTGTACAAAAGCTGTTTAGTTTGATGTAGTCCCAGCTGTTTATGTTTTCCTTTTTTTTTTTTTTTTTTGCCATCTATAGATGTGTCCAGAAAGGGATTTCTGATCAGTTCATAATTTTAAATGGGGGAAGAGAATTAAAGCTACGCTGTCTTTGTTAATTATTTTTTATAATGTGACCTTACGTCTCTAAACTCCTGTATTTACAAATTTTCCCTACCTTTGCATTCATAATTTATTCCTTTACTTACTTGTTCACTTGTATCTTTAAAAAACAATGTTCATGACTTCCCAGGATAAGAGAGAAATAATTTGATAAAGCATTATATTCAAATCTTGCTTTGACCTCAGATTCAGCACTATGAACATCGGGTCCTATGATTAAAAAATTAAACAAGGAGAATCCGAATTCTATTTGACATGTTTTATGACAGGCTTAATAAATACTGTTTCTCTTAATTTTGTTGACATTTTCCGGTTAATGTGAAATAGATGAACCACATTCATAATGATTGAAAAACTCTTCATTTTATCATTACTAAAATAAGATTAAGACATTACTTATTTTGTACTCTATAATTATTATGATTAATCTCTTCTAGGTAGTAATAAGAGCCCATGGCTCCCATGATCCAGAATGCAAAGATGTCAAAATAGGTCTCTGCTCTCCCATTACAGGTATACATTCGAATGTAATGGAATGATGGTGAGGTCAGTAGATATTATTTCTGAGTGAAACCATAGTCACTTAAAAAGGAAACTAGAGTTGAAATTTGGCAGATGAGTTATTTTGAGATCTTTGTGTACATGAAAAAAGGATCAGAGTGATGTCACGAAAAAAGAACATCTAGGAAAATTTCCTTCCCTTATCATAAAATCACAATAATGGCAATAATAAACAAACCCATAAAATAGCTATGCCAGTATTAGATATTTTCACTGATAACAGCAAACTATTGCTTATTGAAGTCTTATCACCCTGCCTATGGTCTATACTTTTTTAAATGTCCAAACTATGCAGAATATATTTAATATGAAGATCCATCTGGTAAGTTCAAGTAATATTAGATGTTTCGATATTTTTTACCCATAGTTGATGATTCTGCATTGCAATCCTACATACTTCCTTTCACTTTATGGAAGAGATATTGTCTACAGTTGCTGCTATAGATTAGATGGATACCCACCAATTCCAATTCACATGTTAATTTTTACCTATCACCAACATCCTCTTATCTGTGAGATAACAAGGGTTCAGGGACAAGGAAAGGACAGGACTCAAGGACAGATTTTTTATTTTTTTAAATTTTGCTGTTCCCAGAGGCTGGTAAACAGATTGAAATCCTGGTGACTCCAAGGCCAGGTTTGTTGCCATAAATTTTGTTGGTTCATTGTTGTATTTTGCTTTGCACCATTTCTCAGCTATCTTTCCACAATTTATCAAGATGACGACTATGGGGAGAAAAGAGAGTTGCAGACCCAGATGAAGAGTCACAGACCTTGAGACCAGACTGGAGCTATGGGCACACAGACTCCATGAGATGTTCACCTTGGAGATGGTCAGAAACCCTGCATGACCACCAAACTGCAGGTGATTGGTGCTCATAATTAGCAGTAATAAGTAGATTTTAGCCAATTGAATGACTGGAGGTATGATGGAAGGCTAAAGAAAACTTCCCTCATAATTCAATGCCCCAAGAAAGGGAGAAGCTGTAGCCATATAAAGACAGGGTAGGCAACTTGGAAGAGGGCTGGCAAATTACCCTGAGGTCAGACCATTGGAGAGAGAGAACACAGTCTTTAAAGGGGCATGCCACTGAATACCAGGAAAGGGTTGCCTGAGATCGGTTAATATTGTTTTCATGGGTGTCATGTTCTGTTTGTCTTAGTTTTGCAAATCATATTCCAGTATTTCTCTTAGATTTTTTTAAAGCAGTTTGCATCATATTGTATGGTGTTTATACCCTCAGGTAGGCAGGGTTTTTGAGGCAAAAGATGAATCTAACTTAAAGTTGTATATCAACTCATCCTCTGTGTTTGTTCTGTATGTAGCAGAGTTGTATAAAAATACAAAGGCAGCCGGGCACGGTGGCTTGTACTTGTAAGCTTCAGCCTATGAAGCGGCCGGGGCTAGGGATCGCGGTTCGAGTCCCACCTGGGGCCCGCAGCGAGACCTAGTTCCAAAAAAAAACAGCTGGGCATGGTGGTGCACGCCTGTAATCCCAGCTACCTAGGAAGCTGAGGTTGGGGATTGCTTGAGTCTGTGGTACCCCGGGCAATGAGAGCCTGCGGTTCCCTGGGCAAAAATAGTGAGACCTAGTCTCAAAAAAAAAAAAAAGAATACAAAGGCACTTGTGGGAAAAAAAAGAAATCTCTTGTGGGTTGTCATATCCTATGGTCAATTTATCTTCATAGGAGAGAGCAACACTGGTAGGCAACAATGGCCTGTCTCATTTCTATATTTCTAGCACATGCTATTAGAGATGACAAGTGGTAGAAACTCAATACATGTATGTGGAGAGAATGACTAAAGAATCAATCAGGTATGAATAAATTTAACGTCATCATAGTATTATCTTCTTAATCTCATACTTCTCTTCCAACTCCATGTTATTTGTTTTAATGATAATAAGGTATGTGAGCTGATGATATAGATATCATGAGAAGTAAGGAAGTATTACCAGAAATGTAGGAAAGTATTACCAGAACTCCAACATAACATTGAAATTTTTCCATTAAAATGATAAGTTGTTGTATATCCATCTAACAACTGTTGGCCTTTTAACTATAAGGGATAACCTAATCATAACTCATATGGGTGGGCATCAAAGAAGTCTCTCTTTACATTATATTTCTGCATGAACCAATTCTACCTGGAAAAATAGTTACCACATATTCATATTTATGTCTCTGAAAGTTGTCAGTATGCTATGTAGATTTCAATTTATGTTTAAATATCTCTAAAAAAATATGCTTAAGCAAACATTAGGAAGCAACTGAGATGACATTTAAGTCAATCACCTCATTAGCAACCAGTTTTTGCAAAAGCATGATATTTATAGGAAAAAATACTTACAAGTTGTTAGATTCAACATCAAATTTAATTGTCTTGGGGTCTTTCCTATCTGATATCATTTCCCCTCAGGTGACAAGTCAATGTTTTGCACTGGAAAATATCAAAGAAGGTAATACTCATTATTGGTTTGTGTATGTATTTTTTTTTTCCTTCTTTCTCCTTTTGCCAGGCTAACCTTTATAGGGAAAAAAATTCTGGTGACTTTGAAAGCAATTTTTCCCATAAGAATAAATAACTCAAGACAGACTCTGAAGACTTCAATTAAAATTCTGAGCCTCTTCTTAGTAAAGATACTGCACACAATTTGCTAATTGTATCTACTTGGTTTTCCAATGTCATCACAAATTGTATAAATCCAGTAGGCACCATGTTCATTAAAAAAACATGTTAATCCCTTTTTCTAAGTTATTTGTAAAAAAGGTTGTCTTCTTTTGATGAGGTTGTTATGAGAAAACATGTTAATCCCTTTTTCTAAGTTATTTGTAAAAAAGGTTGTCTTCTTTTGATGAGGTTGTTATGAGACTGACAGAAGAAACTTAACTTCTCACAGTTCTGGGGCTGGGAAGTCCAAGAACAAAGCTCTGACATAGATGGTATCTCTCCCACACAGATGTATGTTTTGTTTTGTTTTACTGTAACCTCATGCGATTAAAAAAAGAAGGGAGCTTAATTGGGAGAATTTTATAAGAGCACTAAGCCTGTACATTTTGAAGAGCTCCCATGCCAGAACTTAATCATCACCCACCTCTTAATATCATCACTTTGGGGATGATGGTAGGATTTCAATATATGAAAATGGGGGAGTGCATTGAATCTATAGCAAGCTATCTTCTATAGCAAGAAGTTTAATTCTCTTTCACTCTCCCCTTTTCACAGAATAAAGAAAGAAGTATCAAACAGTGTTAATAACATAGGGTTCCTTACTAAAAGTCTACTTTATCTTATTTCATTCTTCCTATCGCTTTCAGAATCAATAATAACTTTAAAAAATGAAGCTGTGTCTAGACACAAAGGAAAAAATTTATAGAGACTATCAAGCAGTGGAAGTGTACCTAAAAAAGTGATTTGTTAATGAGGGGGAGAAGAGATCATTAGCTTACTCTTTCTGCTCACTTTTTCTTCTCTCTCTCTTTTTTTTTAAAGAATTTTTACTCAAAAATCTATAAAGCAGGTTTTCAGAAGGCCAATGACAATTTTCAAAGAGGCAAAAGGGAGAATGTAGAATCTATACTATGGAGAGTGTGTGTGTGCGTGTGTGTGTGTGCATGTGTGTGTGTGTGTGTGTGTTGTTTAAATCCATTTTTGAAGCCTGGGATAGAGGCTGTTCAGTGCCTCTTTTTAAACAACAAATTAAGTCCATGCTCTCAACCACTTGCCTTATTAAGTCTCAAAGGTCTGGTAACTACATCCACCGTAATCGATTCAGTGCTAGATATCCGACAACAGGGGTCAGTGTACAAGCCCAAGACCCACTGAATTTAGCCAATCTTAAACCTGGTTTCTTTTCTCCTTTTCCTTCCCATAAACTACACACTCAAGCTCTTGTCTACAATTCATCATCTTTCTGCCTCCGCAATAACCCAGTGCTTCTTTTGAATATTCCCATAGATGCTCTATTCTCTCCAGGAAATTGTGGACTTAACAAAACTGCAGACTTTTTTCCCGTTCCTTTCCTGAACTGTGCCTGTTCTCATTGTAGCTCAACCAAGGTAATAAAGTTAGAACAGGGACCCAAACTTTTTGCTTATGTGAAAGGCATTCTTACTGGGAAGATGGACACATCAAGTTATTATCACTTAATGATAGTAAGTATTTGAAATCTCTAATTCTTTAGTTCTAAGTCCATGGTCACCTACCAATCAGCAGTTCATTTCCTCCCTTTCATTCAATTGATAATTTAAGTGAATATTTATTCAATGTCTGTCAAATGCCAGTCACATGTGAAGAAGGAATGAGATCCACATGATGGCACACTCCCTGAGGACAGTCTCTATGTAGCATCTTAACTTGCTAATAAAAGAGAGAAATTGTAATTCATATGCAAGTTTTTTGGTCCATGTCTAGGCAGTAAGAGTTTTCATGTGTATCAAGGAGTTAGAAATCTGGTAAAGATGTCCTTTATGTGGCAGAAAGCTTAACTTGAAAAATGACCCATCACAAAGTGCAGTCTTTCAAAATGGATTTCCCAAGTGACATAGACTGTATTTGGAGGAAGGAAGATGAGAGAGAGACAGAAAGGAAACACAGAGAGACAACAAGACACAGAGAGGGAAACAAAGAGACACAGAAAGAACTGAAATTTCCGCATTAGTGGACCATGAAGTATTACATGTTGACTTATATTCTTTCATGGAGAAGATAAAAAGTGGAACTATGCCCATCAACAGGATAGACTTAAGCACAAACTGGGAGAAATATTTGTATTTCCCCAAATTCAAAGTTAAAATAATCTCTATCAAAATAATTGGATTATGTTCAATAGATTATCCCAAAGGAAATGTGTTACCTGATGTGCAATTTTATCACATGTATATCAGGTACACACAAAGACATAAACAAAACCAAAAGGAAATTTAAATATTTTTCCATACTGAAACATTTAACAGAGTGATGACATGTCTTCTCACTTGTATTGAATAAATAACACAACCCTGTTCTCTATCTATAAATTTCATTTAGGACTAAAGACAAGAAATTATGTAATTAAGTCCATAGGTTCTTTTTAAAACCCTAACTGAAGTAATAATTAAAGCCTTATAGCTCTAAGTAGGATAACAAGCCTTGAAAAATATAGAACATTATCTGCTGCGTTAGCAACAAATAATTCACCTAATTTGTTCCCTATTAAGTCTAACTGACTCTGTTACAGCCTTAGGGGGGAAGGGGTTCTGTTATAAAAGGAGCTAGAAAGTATTATTTTGGATTTTTCTCTTTAAATATTTATATATTAAGTGGTTTCAGGTAGTGGAGGACAAGATGATCCTGACTAAACTTCTCACTCAGAAAACTAGAAAGGTGGAATTAGAAAATGTTTGACATTATTAAAAAAAATACCAAGTCAGAAAAGTGAGGAGTTAAGGGATAATTTTTCAAGATGCATTGGGAATTAAACTGCATTTCTTTAGGTACTCTAAGGTTTCCCAAAATGAACAGAAATTTGGTAGGCCAAGCTGAACTTGCTACAGTCTCATGCAACTGGGGGCAGGGGATTCTGGGCCCTTGAAGGAAAGAAGACATGGGAACACTACAGGGGAACCCTAGCAGCAAATGAAAATAAGAAACTGGTTTTTGAAATATGTGAAAACGAGCTTGAAATTGATAAAATTTATCAATGATTGATAAAATTGATGAATCTGATTAATAATTGATAAGAAGGGGGCCCCTTCTTTGGGATGCACATGATTGAAACTGTGCCATGTTTGTGCTGGTGGGCAGAGACCACAGTGAGGAAATCGTGTGAGATGAGATGGGTAGCGGGAAGTCAGCAAGACATTGTGGTCTGGGGTGTAAAGGGGAAGGACAGAAGGTACCCAGTGCCTAAGGAGGAAGCTCTGTGCGGGCATCCATGAGGCCTGCCCTGGGGAACAGCAGTGGGGTGCAGTGGGACAGGGAGAGAGCAAAGGCAGTGAGCTTCTGGCATGGATGGGCAATGACCCCAGGCAGCTGGGAGCCCAAGCTTGGGATCTGTGTCAATTGGCCCATTTGCTAAAGGAGTCTGAGAAGCTTGAAAATCTGGACGTGATGTTGGGTCCTGTTTTACCTAGCCTGGTGTGAAAGCTTCACTGTTTGGAGTTTGGCTTGGAGTTTGCACCAACTGAAGCCAAAAGAGAAGCGGAAGCACCGTGTTTTTGGACCATGTATTTAGAGGACTGTAAGTTGAGACTTTGAACTAAGGGACAGATTGGACTGTGTGGTAAGGTAACTGGGATTCCCTTTCTCCCTCTCAGGAGATCCCTCCCGGTCTTGGGGATTCTTTTCTTGTTTACTTGCTTACTTTGTAATAAATATGTTTTCGTTCAGTCATTTTAAGAACTTTTTGTTTTGAGACTACATCTCGCTATGTTGCCCAGGGTAGTCCCGATCCTGTGGACTCAAGTGATCCCCAGCCTCAGCTTCCCAGGTAGCTGGAATCATAGGCACCCACCACAGCACCTGGCTGCTTTCTTAAGATCAGGTCTCGCTATGTTGCCCAGAGTCGTCTTGGAACCTGCAAACTCAAGTGATTCCTGACCTCTTGCCTCCCAGCTCTTGGATTATAGGCATGTGCCACCATGCCTGGCAAGGAGCAGATTTAAAAGGTAAAGTTTTTTCTTTGGTTTGGAAGATTGAAGTTTAGCTGGAGGCTTCTTGTCCCTTTTGTATCCAATATCAAAATCACCTAAAATCTTAACTGGATTAATATGGCAGGGAATGACAGGAGACCATAAACCAGTTACTAGACAGAAATAGATATAGACTCTCCTTCTAGAAAAGCATATTATTAATATTTTGTCAAACTCTTCACAATATTTGCATACTGAAGGTTCAGCATCTAATTTACAATAGGCAGGCATATGCAAAACCAAAGCACATGATAGAATATTGGAACGACCAAAACCAAAAAGGACAAAAATGTAATAGAAAGAGACATTTAGAGACTAATGCAGAGTAAGACAGCAGATAAGACAAAGCTAAGAAGAAAATTTGTGAATTCAGAGAATTCTACACAGAATGGGAGATGCAACACTGGTAAAAAAGAAATTGTTATAACTACCAAAGCAAAATATATATGCACCTAATAATCTGGAATGTCTGCTCTTATGTACGCTACAGAAACTTATACACACATTTATAAAGTTATGTACAATAGTGATATTAGTATTATTAGTAACAGTCAAAAATCTGGACATA
The DNA here is from genome assembly GCA_004024945.1 of Uropsilus gracilis. Taxonomy (NCBI): domain Eukaryota; kingdom Metazoa; phylum Chordata; class Mammalia; order Eulipotyphla; family Talpidae; genus Uropsilus; species Uropsilus gracilis. Next base: position 120,333 of record PVHY01001530.1, on the reverse strand, counting down.
AGTTGATATAAACAGTGGTCTAGACAAATAAACTGTGATACATTTATACAGTGGAATAAAGGTAACAGGTGACCATAATGAAAATCAACAAACAGTGGATTTTCGGATACATAGCCCAACATAATTTTGAACAAATTAAAGCAGAGAAAATGTATTATGTGATTTTACTTATATTAATTCAAAATTAGAGAAAAAGCCTAATCTATATTTTTAGATAATAGAGCAGTGATTCCTCTTGGGAAGAGCTGCAGGAATGAGTGGGAGGCATGCAATTGGATTTTCTGAGTGCTTCGTAGCAGAGAATGATCAATTTGTTAAAAAAATTGAGTTTACTCTCATGCTTTGTGCTTTAGTTTAGATGTATGTTTTACAAAGATAAAAATACTTTATTTACAAAAAAAGTCCATGCAAGGTGTCAAAATAGGAAAGACAATTTAAAAAAAGATAGAGTGGTGTTGGCTCAAGGGAAAAATTAAAAGACTAATTAATAGAGAGATAAATAAACCACCATAGCTGTTTTTATTTTTTTCATGGCAAGATGATTTTGTAGAACAGTGGGAAAGGGTCTTTATTAACACATGTCATTTGCAGCAACCTGGATGGAACTAAAAAGACTCATATTAGCAGAAATAAGTCAAAAGGAAAAAGAGAAGTACAGGATGGTCTCACTTATATGATGGATACAGGGAAAAACAAAAAAAAATAAATAAGAAAGAATGGAAACAACCAATGGGACTGAACCATGGAGCAAGAGAGGAGGAGGGGGAAGAAAGAGGGGGAGGTGAAGAGCACAAAAGATCAGGATGGTTAACAAATGTTAGTAAAGTGGGAAAGCCCTGGGGTACACAATGATGGACTAATGTAATATAAATATACATATATATGCAAAAAAATAAAAAACAAAAAAAAATTTACCAGATATCAGAAGAGACCGATGGACCAAACAACGAACAACTGAATATCAACTTAACCAACCTTTGAACAAATTGCAGAAAAATAGGCGATGGAGTGACTGGAGGGGGGATATGGAGGGAGGAGGAGGGATCAATTAATACACAAATCTGATGAATTAATAAAATGAATTTTTCAAATAAAAAAGGGTCTTTATTAACTATACTTGGATTCATTATTCAAAATGAATAAAACAAAGAATTTGATTAATACTTACCTTGTACCATGTACCATGTACATTCTCTCCATGTATACAATGATTTATAGGTAGCTAACATCTAAAATAATATAGCTCTCCTAGTAGGAAAGATAGTAGAGCTAAATCAATTCAAGACTTTGAGGTTAGTAAAGTTTTCTTCCAATAATATACAAAAAAAGGATCAGTCAAAAGAGAAAATGTGAATTTCCACTTATTTAGCAAGCCAGAAGCTCTCCAAATACCCTCCTTTTAGGTTTTTATGAAAGTTTCACTACATAGTCATGATTGATTGAATCATTTATCACTGGTGATTGATTTAACCTCTAGGCCCTTTCCCCTGTGTGTGGGTGGGAGTGAAAGTTCTAATCCTAGGTTGGATACCCTGGCAATCAGCCCCATCTTCAGTTCAGGGACTTTCCAAAAGGAGTCTTGTTAACATAGAAAAGGATACCTTTATCACTTCAACACTCAGGCAAGTGCAATGGTTTGAGGAGCTTTGTGGCAAAAAAAGGAGTAAAGAGCAAATATGTATTTGTTAAAAATAATAGTACCACAAGGCCTAAATCACAGCAGGTCAGCTATGTCTATGTGTTGCCCAACTTAAGAAGGCAGGTAAATATATACTAACTCTAGAAAGACTTGCACTCAATACTTTTTTTTTTCCAAACTGGCTCACTGATAGAAACCTATTGTATTAATAGAACCCTATTATGTTATTATGTAAACAATTTGATCAGGGAATTGTGCCCTTTTAAATCACATTTCTCCCTATAAAGGAGAAATAGGCATCATTTTGAACACTATAAATAAATTTGCTTGTATTAAAATGCATACTATATATAATCAGTAATTCATGAAACTCATCCTCACAACATAGCCTGAAGATTCAATAAAGCATTGTAAGTATCCTCACACATGAGAAATGTTAAAGAATGTGTAGTATGGTAGATAGTCAGATAATGAACAAACTTTGGCTTCAGTTATTAGAATGGCGATAGACACTTTTTTCTCTAATACTTCACCATTCCCTGTACCCCTGTTTTTTGCAATATAATCTTACAGTCACTCCCAACTGGTTTAATTTTGGATTTGGCTGTGTGACATTATTTAACAAATGAAATATTAACAGATAGAATACAATGAGGAACTAAGGAAGTGTGTCTTGTGTGACTTTGGCCGTCTGACTCCCACCATCACCAGCCATCGCCAGAGACACTCTCTGAGCTTATGCTAGATGAACTTTCCCAGCCATGCCCAAAATTCATGTAGCGCTTTGTATAGTTATTTTAAGGGATGGAGCTTTGGGGAAGGGTTTGGGCATTAGCTTATTGACATGTAGGTTGGCCTGATATAACTTTGGTGGACCTATATAATAACATGCTTTTCTGTGTGTATCATGAAACGTCTAAATCAGTGATTTTATTATAATCCACCAATTGTTCTTTGATACATGCAGGAGGTCAAGGTATTGACTGATTTCATACACGAAGACACTGTTTCTCAGATATTTGCCTAAGACCATAACCACCAGGTGACAGAGGTAGTATTTATAGCCAAACCATTCAACTCCAAGGTTATGGCAATTTCACATTCCTCTGCAGTGCTTTTTCAGAAATTAAGGGGAAGAGAACAGAGGATCAACTGAATGAAAAGCAACAGTCACCTATTCTATTCATTATAATAAATTATTTGAAAATCCCTAAATTCTAAATAGATTTACTAACAGATCCTAAGAATAACTTTATATTTTACTTTTCTCCTCCGCATGCCCTGTGATAAAAGTTCATGAAAAACTGAGTTAGGAAATAAGGAATGGAGAGGAATGCAGAAAAAGAAAAAAAAAAAACAAACAAAGCACAATAGCTAGATAATCCATAAACTGAAACAATCAACCCTTAATTGAATGCACATGTGTAGACCGAGCTGTTTCCCTAATAGTGAGGCAGTAGGCGATGATTAATGACTGGAAGATATCAGTAAAGAATTCTTCCTGAGCTCTGAATTGTGCCCTGAATATAAAAATCTGCTGGAACAGGTGACATGTTGCCAAGGGTTCTGAGGAGCAGACAGAAGAAATTGCAGATCTGCCAACAATTTATTTCCAAAGACAGAGAGAAATGGTGACGTAGCTGTGTCACAAAATACTGCAGAAAGCTTTTTACTTTTTTTTCTTCTGTCTGAAGAATGGCGAGCCAGACTATGGTTTTATTATCTGAGCTACAGAGAAAGACAAAATGCAATAATTAAGAAATCCAAAGCCTGTCATAAAAGACAATATGAAGCAGGAAGTTGAACAATTACATAAAGTGCTCAAACAGTTCAGCTCAGAACATCACTGTTCTAAGTATTTCAGGGGAAATGAAGAGCTATCTGAGGAAGGGGGAATTTAAATTCTTAAACAAAATAGCATGCATGTATAAGAATATTCAGTCATGTAGTGAATATATGCTGAATCTCTATAAAACTCCCAAATGTAAATTTTGTAAAAGAGACATGCAGATACTAACCATTGCTCCAGTCCCACCAATTAGCTCACTCTGTTACTTTGAAGATTCTTTCAAGAAAGTCTACTCAGCAAATAGATAAGAGGGATACCAGCCCTGCCCACATGTAGTTTACAAAGGAATGAGACATATAGACATTGCTGTATTTCCAGATTATTCTTGAAATTTATATAATTAGAAAGCAGAGGTACATACACATGTGATAATACTCATATTTTACAGTTACTCTCACACCTGTCCATGTTTCAGAACCACCTGGAAAACTTCCTCATAATACTAATACCTACTCCTGTACCCTCAGGAGTCTGAGTCTGGTTTTATAATTTGTCTGGGGTTGAGGCTAGGGCGTTGGCATTTGAGAGTTCTAGGATTGAGAAATATAAATATATAAAGGAAGAACCAATATATATTAGAAGTACTAAAGAAAGGGGAAAGGCTTACCATGGTGAATGTAGTCTATGTAGAATGTAGAATCCCAGACATGGGAACTTGTATATAAATTCTGTGGCTGAAAGAGTCAGAATGTTGTTGCTCTAAAAGCAGCATAACCAAACATAGAGGAAAAAGACCAGGGATGAAGTTGAAAGGTAGTCAGGGGCCAGAACACACATACTTTTAGCTCTATATTCTTTTTTTTTTAATTCCTTCCTTCCTTCCTTCCTTCCTTCCTTCCTTCCTTCCTTCCTTCCTTCCTTCCTTCCTTCCTTCCTTCCTTCCTTCCTTCCTCC